>APFE030897211.1:58886-78453 GCA_000404065.3 Pinus taeda | reverse complement strand
TTGTTTTTTTGTTTAGAGAATTTTCGGCAAAATCACATAGTAAATCTTTTGTCGACGCGTTTCGAACCAACTAGTGTGGTTCATCGTCAGGACAAGTTGAAGATACAGATCCAGTTCATCATGTTAAATAGTCTAAGATTTAAATACATTAATGAATTATTTTAACATATTAACCTTGGATTTAATTTATTTCTCTCCTCGTTAACCTAGCTCCATTGTTATAATAGTAATTTAATATTAAATTAGTTAGAGGCAGGTTGACTGGGGTTCCTGTGTAGAAAAATAGCCGTTAGAATTTTAGCCGTTTGAGTCTCTGCTTAGACTATTTAACATGATGAACTGGATCTGTATCTTCAACTTGTCCTGACGATGAACCACACTAGTTGGTTCGAAACGCGTCGACAAAAGATTTACTATGTGATTTTGCCGAAAATTCTCTAAACAAATGTTATGGATCACAGAAGTCTAAACTCATTGATGATTGTTTTTTTATTTTAATTTTTTTGGTAATTATTTTAAGTTGTTTTAAAAAAATGTTTATATTTTTTTATTTAATTTGTTTTTCTTTAAACTATAATATTTGAGAAAGATCTTCTTTTCCTTCTTCTCTTTTTTTTTTTTTTTAAATTTTCAAATTTTATTCTTTTTATGAGCTATTTTTTTATTTTATTTTATTTTTAATAGCTATTTTGGTTATTATTATTATTTATAGGTTTTTTGTTTTTGTTTTTTTTTTTGGCTTTATATTATATATATCTATATATTTATACTATATATATAATATATTATATATATATTATATATATATATTATATTTTGTTTGATTGTTTGTCATGTTTTGTTTTTATTTTTATTTTTATTTTTATTACTAGATGAAAATCACTAAGGAAAAAAAAATTCACACTTGATACATAAAAAAAAAAAATTAAAGTGTCAAAAATAAGCCTTCTAAAAAAATGTGTTGATGCTGCATCAACGCTTTTCAAAATCAGCATGAAAATCACTAACATTTAAAAAAAATGTTCATACTTGATACATAAAAAAAAATTAAAGTGGCAAAAATATGCTGAAAAAAATGGTGTATTTTGAATCATGTTTTTTCAAAATCGAGTGATTTTTTGCTACCTCAAAAAAATGGGTACTAGGTCATTTTCTCATTTGATCGGTAATTATGTTATAAATACAATTTATACAAAAAGATGAAAAAAATGATGATGAGGATGATAATTAACATAGACCAAGACAAATATGGTCTATCAGACCTTAAGAAAGAAACAAACTAATTGAGATTATTTAACATTTTATTTATATACTCTAAAAGAAGCGTTTCCAAATCACCATAGTTATGTTGACTTAACAAGTCAGGAAGGTTTGTAGTGTGACAAATATTTTGAACTTTAGAACGAATGTGAGTAAAAGATGGACATTAAAAAAGAAAGTGTTTTTCATCTTCAACCCTCTTAGTATCGCGTAGGTGACACTCTTTCATCCCATGGTGTTTTGGGAATTGACCAATGCCTAGTTTCACTTTGAAGCTCATGAGAATTAGTTCTTATATTAGCAATTTCTCAACACTAGTCAAGACAAACAGATAATTTTGGTTTTCAAGATTGAGGTTGATTACCTCCTTATAATATCATAGTTTCATTTTTCCCTCTAACTCTTTACCGCCCCACAACTTATCCTTAAATTTGAAAGTAATAATATTTTTAATATTATCCTTATTCTTCAAAATGATATCCTCCTTTATCCCCAAATGGTCTAGCTAATACCGGGCATTCTTATGCCATCATCGTTTGAGTCAAAGGTGTTGGTTTTGGTTAGAGTTAGAGGCAATTTCAGGAAACCTCTTCACTTCAATATTGAATAACTTCTTCTTATACATGGGATACATAAACACAACCATGCTTCCAATGGGGGAAAGACTAGCTTCAATCAAGAGGATAGGGTAGGGAGTATTTGCTTTAATCTTGAGTTTATAGCATTAGATATTTTTTTTAGGTCTAAAATGGGCTTCGAAACAAAAATGTACAACCAAAATCAACTTTATAAGAACTAATAGGATTCAGGTTGATGATGTCAAAAAGGGGGGATGATTTACCATTTTTGGAGTAAAAAGGTAAAAATATTTAAAAGTAAAAAATAAAAAAAAAATAAAAACAACCTTTTCAACTCATATTCTCAACTTATCTCCATATAATTTTACTCAAATTTCAAGCGGGAGCACTCATTGGATGCAAAATTTAAATCCTCTTCTAGGGAGTACCCATGTTTCATATTTTCTATGGACCATGCTACACGAAAAATGAAAAATACATGAAAAACGTTATTGCAATCCCATTTTTTCATGCATTTCTCATTTTTCGTGTAGCAGAGTCCATCGAAAGTATGCAACATGAGTACTCCTTGGAAGAGGAATTAAATTTTGCATCCAATGAATTCTCCTGCTCGAAACTTGAGTAAAATCGTAGGGAGATAAATTGAAAAATTAGTTTTTCTCTTCTTTTTTTCCCTCTAAAATTTGATGATGTAATGTAATCTTATTTTATTATTTCCACTATTATTTTATAATAATCCTTAGGAGGCCCATTTTAGAGCTCAAAATTTCTCTAACTGTTATAAATTGTTTTTGGATTTTCTCAATCCTCCTTTACAAGTCTCTATATATACTACAACCCCAAATCTAACATCCATATAAAATAATAGGGGTGACAAGAGTCTCAAAGAGGATTTTTTTTTCCTTTTATTCCAAATCCAAAGATCTACTGAATTACAAATGTTTTCATACCCATAGTAAGCTTCCCATCCTCCATTTATCATTTTCTTAATGTTATAATTCTAATTTAGTTGATAATGAATGTTAATTCTCAGATATTTGTGTGCACCGACTTTCTCCAAGTATTTATTATCTTAAATTAAATTATCATAGGTGATATTTTTGGATTTAATTATCATTACTTTAGTCTTGTTGGTATTGATTTTTAGTACCCATCTTGGAGTAGATATCTTGGAGGATTCTTAGTTGCTTGTCGAGATAATCATGGCTCATTGCCAAAAGAACAATATTGTCAGCATAAAGGAGAAGAATTATGACCATACCAGTAAGCGTGGGGCCATCATACCCTGCACTTTCTAAACATTCTTCTAGCTTATCAATGTATATGCCAAAAAGGGAAGGGGATAAGGTACACTCTTGCTTCAATCTAATATTGCACTTAATTTCTTCCCACCAACCCTCGACTGTCCAAACCTTGGTAATAACATTCTCATACAACCTAGTCACAACAACCCTCAACTCAAGAGGAACAATGATCTCTTCTACCATTTCCATAGCCTTTCCCTAGGAACGATGTCAAAAGCTTTCCTAAAGTCAAGAAAACAACATAAGAGATCAATTTTATTATTTCAGAATTCCTCTACAATGATCCTAAGATTAACAATATGGTCCATAGTTGAGTGATGTCTCCTAAACCTTTATCCCTTTCACCATGGCTTTTAAGCCAATGTCTAATCTTCCTTTCCAAAATAATTCCATACAACATGGCTAAAATGTGGCTAATCATAATGGTCCTATAATTAAAGGGAATGATTTTATCCCCACTTTTAAAGATAGGCACAGTAAGGCTCTTTGTCCAAGGCTCAGGGAAACCTTGCTTCACTACAAATTGAAGCGTTTATGTATGTGAGGGACGAGGACAAACCCTCCCATTTCAAATTTTCAGCTTGGTAACCTTGAATATCCCTAGTTTTCTCATTAGCGAGCTTTTTAACCCCAAACTCAATGTCTTCCAAAGAAGAGATATCCTCCTCTATAGGAGTGTTGAAAATGGTTCCCATGGCATTAGGGGATTCATAAAGGTTTTTAAGGTATATATTCTAGTTCTTTAAGGGAATCAAATTATTTTCTTTTGTTTTATGAATTAGAATTTCCTGTCAAAACATTTTGAGATCAAGTTTAGAAAGGTGTAGTAGATTCTCTTGCTTCCTATTTATATAATATTTTTTCTTCCTTTTGATAAGAGCTTTGTGCATATTTATTTTATCAAGTTTTACAATTTCGTTAGGTTGAGTCTCCATAATCACCGTTCTAGAAATTTTACAACCATTATCATACCAAGGTTTGGTAGTTCTTTTGATTCCTTTTATACGATGCCTCGGTAGAGAACTTGGTAATGGTAGTGGAAAGGGGTGTGGTAAAATTGTGATAAAGGTGTTCAATGTTATCATTATATGTTAAGGGGTGTAAATCTCTATTTAAATACTTTAAGAAGAGATCCATTTTACTTGTGTCAAAAAGTAGGTGCCTTTGAATCTCACATTTTTCTTACATGCTACTATTGTGTATGTCAAAATTTAGAGATAAGGTTAAAGGTCTATGATCAAAATTGAGCTCATGCTCATTTAAGAGGTCAAAATATACAATATGGTTGAACACAAGGATATTTGATATCACATAATCCACGACACTACTTCTAAGCTCATGAATACAGGACATCTAGTTGGAATTTGGCCATATGTTACTACCATTATAAATTATAAGGTCTTGGGAACTACATAGCTTGATAATTTGATACCAAATAAATTCTTGATCAAGTCTTCATAGTTTCTTTTGAATCTACTAGCTAAGCAAAGGTCTTCATCTAGCCAAAAAGGATTATGGTTAGAGTCATTACTTAGAAGGATAACTCGGTTATTTGCAGTTCGAGCATTAAAGTGTCCTAACATGGGGATATTACCTTCATTCCTTAGACTATGAATATCATGTTCTAAGGTATTATAGGTGCAATTCCCATCAAAATTGTTTTTATTATAAAAGGTAGAGTTGATAGGTGCAAAGTAACAAATTATGAAATAAATATTATTGATGTTAGTGTCAGATATTTCAATCCAAATGCATTTATTGAGGGGGTCTGTCTTATGAAGCCGAGTGCGAGGAGGAATATTTTTTTTTTTTATAACATGTTATTCCTGCAATTCCTTTGCGAGAAGATTTCTTGTTCCAAGCCGACCATATAATGAAACTATCTACTACAAGGATGTTAGACTCATCATGTTTCCAGGTTCTAAAGAAGAAAATAATATCAATTTCATTTTGGTTCTAACTTAACATATGACCTTTATACCATGGAAAGCCAAAACAACTCCAAAACAGGATCGAGAGTGTTCCAAATTTCTATTTATCACTCTTCTTTTGGTCTCTATCTCTAATAATAGCTTTTTTATTTCTAATGATTTCCCATTTGCCTTCCTTTCTTTCTTCCGTTAACTTTTAAACCTCTTTCTGTATTCAACTTGGTTTTCTGGAATGAGATCCTCATTCATAAATATGCATGTCCCTTTTAGGCTTGGATATTTACTATGTGTGTCAAATTTATGGTAATTACAACTTACCCTAAAATGGATGAGTCTATCTTTATGTTAAAGTATATTTCCCAAGCTTTATGCTTTTATGAGGTAAGTTGTTTCAATTTATGACTTAGTTTTTAGTTGTTCTTTTACTATCTCTAATGAGTCTTCATCTTTCTTCTCTTTTATACCAGTGATTATAAGACTCAAGACTCATTTATATGTTCATGATCCAATTCAATTAACTTATTCATTTCATGTCCCTTTTAGGCCTAGAGATTTACTAACAAAGAAATTGGAAGAGAAAACATTGTGGACATATTCACTTAAAACAATTCGCCAAATTACAAGCCACATAAATGGTGCTCATGAGATCCAACAAATTCCAAACAAAGAGAATATTATTGAGAAAATATTTCAACAAAACTCCAACAACCAACAAACTAATCTATCAGTTTACTAATGTAAGCATTATTTCCAAGTCCCCCCTTTAATGCTTACATTACATCATTAGAAAGATTAATACAAAAATGACAAATTACAATTCACATGTCACATATATCTTATTGTTCTTCCTCAGCACTTACCCCATTCTGAAGTCTCTCAGCCAACACTCTTTTCACCACCACAATCTTTGAGCTTCCCATTCAGCTCATTTAAGACATAACCGCCTCTAAAAATCTTTGATGAACTTCGTATAATTGATGCTTCTCGATATCCTTAAGGACAATCTCGATACTGCACTGTATCCAGTAGTCAATTATGCAATTGACCTTCCTACATACAAGGATCTCATAAATTGACATGTAATCGATACTCTTGAAACCCGAAGAATAACAAGACCCATCAACATCTAACAGACTCACACAGTCAAACTAGCAATATGTTCTCTCGACACCGAAAAACGTCGAGAACCACAAGTTTAATTATATTCCTTTGTTCATTAGTTGGTTCTGCACCTTTTAACAAACAAAAAATATATAAATAATTGAAACATACATGAACGATAGTTGTTTTTAGAACCTTTTGAGAGGCTCTTTTATCATCATCGCTGTCATTTTTTAAATTATTTTGAATAGACTTCACATCTCTGCATACTAATCCTAGCCTTTTATATTTGTCACACCTGCACTCTAATATGCAACTTCTCTACACATAATCAAATTGATCAGTCCTGAAATTGACCACAGGAACAAAGGAAGATCGGTAGGTGCCTAGAAACTAATCGAATGTCATTGAGTCAACTAACCCTCAGATCTAGAAAAGGTGTCATTTTGACTATCCATACAAATCTTCATTTCCAAACATTCTTGGAGGCCATCGACTGATGTATTGTTGTTGGGGCCCCATGGGTGACACCAAATATTTTGCAGCAAGATTGTGTATCCATACATATAGCTCGCATGCCTGGCTACGTCGGGGAGCATCTCTTTTGTATTTCTTTTTGTTGCACAACATCTTACCACAACAGGGTTTGAGTTTCTAAGTCTTTTTGAGAATTATTCAATATCAAAAAATATTACTGTTGTGCAACATGAAGTTGCAACACTTACATTTTATGTGAAGATAACATCACAGTTCCGAGAATTTGTCCCTTTACAGTGTGGATTATTTCTTTCTTTGGTTCGTTGGTATATCCCACTTGATTTGACAATTCACATCTCGCAGGAAATCGAATGATTTCTGAGGAGCAATCAACAGGAAATCGAACGATTTCTGAGGAGTAACTGACAACTAGACTGAAGTAGCAACACTAGTCAACGGAACACAGGTAGGCAACTCAGGGTTCTCCACATTCTTGTGTGTGGACATGTGCATATCCTCATCACTATCGCCAGATAACAAGCCTAGTTGTTAACCATCGATGGACTCAAACTAGTATAGAAGTCACTCGTGATTCCTTGAGCAAGTTTCAACAAGCTTTTCCTCTGGGAAAGTTGCCTCTGAGATCTGGGAAAGAAACGATATCTTTATCGTCAAATTCGATGTGTTATACCAGGTAACCTAGATTAAGGACAAAATATCTGCGAACTGTATGGAGATTACAGCTGGTGAATTATTGATCTCGCCTGATGGTGGACTACAGAGCTAAAAGAATTATTATTTTCACTGCTACATGGCTTTGTGGCTATACGCAGATCCATGCAAAACATACAAGCACACACATAAATCTTACAAATAAACTAATATGATATCACACAACTAGTTCATGCTTAATCTAATTATTTACAAAGGAAAGCATTAGAATTTTCACATTTTCTTGGCCCTAACAGAGGGATTTAAGCCAGAACATGCTCTGGTACCAACAAAGAAATTGGAAGAGTAAACATGGTGAGCAGATTTAGTCAAACCAATTCATATATTACTCAAAAATCCAAATTACAAGCTACATAAATAGTGCTCGTGAGATCCAACAAATTCCAAACAAGGATAATATTGTTGAGAAAATATCTCAACAAAACTCCAACAACCAACAAAGAACAAACTAATATATCAATTTACTAATGTAAGCACTATTTCCAAGTTACTATGTGTGCCAAATTTATGGTCATTACAACTTACCCTAACACAGACGAGTCAATTGTTATGTTCGAGAATATTTCCCAACATTTTTGCTTCTATGAGATAAGTTGTTTCAATTTATGACTTGGTGTTTAGTTGTTCTTTTACTACTTCTAATGTGTTTTCATCTTTCTTCTCTTTTATACCAGCAATTATAAGACTTGAAGCTCTTTTTTACATTCACAATCCAATATAATTAAGTTATTCATTTCTTTTTTATGAGTTTGATGTGTAATTAAAAATATATATATGTATATATATCATGAAATTAAAAATAATTTTCCATATCAAATAAACTTTTAAAAATGGGAAAACTTAGTATATATTATTTTTTATTTAATTTTAAAGGGTAGTTGCAAGATTTATTGATAAATGGTAATTAGATTTGAATGTTTTCTTTTAAGTTCAGCAAGTGATACATGTCTGAGGGGATTGAACTTTGTAATACCCCAGGCTCCAGGAAAGATTTACTATGGTTATTAAACTCGGTTTTATGATTTATTATATTTATTTTACATTGTGACATTGACTGAGGCTGGAAAGCCAAATAACAAGTGGTTACCTAATTATGATTAATTAGGAATTTGGACATGTTAATATAATATAATTGTTTGTCTTAATTAAAAGAAACAGTTAATAAATAAACAGTTACGCCCCTGCCCTGAAAATGGAAAGAAGGGGGAAGACAAACTATCCTTGAGCTGGGAGATAGAGACCAGTGGGAAGTTACTCATTGATAGTCATCTGAGTGCAAGACTTGAGGCTGGACCGTGGAGTCCTGAGGCCCAAGGCACTGGCTGTAACAGGATAAAATCTAGGCGTGGAATAGAGAAAGTGCTCGGGGGAGATCCTGGACGTAATCGACAAGCTCGAGGCTGGGAGGAGAGATTTTCCAGATGAAGCTGGGTTGACCCATTTACATGTTTGGAACATATAAGTATTCTAGTCTGTATTTACAGGATGGTGTTACGTAGTGAGAAATTATTTGTTTCTAGGAGTATGATTAAACAATGATATTCAATGATAAATATTCATTACTAAAACAATCATATTCAATGATAAATTATGCATTAGTAAAATAGTCATATTCAACGATAAAGATGATTTAGTAAGATAGGCATATTCAATGATAAAGATGCAATAATAAAATCAGTAATATGTAGAGATAAATATGAATTAGTACTCATAAATGTCAACAAACAACAGGCATGAAACCTCTCGTACTCAACATTTCCTATCAAGATTATACATATAAATATGCAGCAAAGTTTAAAGAACAAACTGATAATGAAATCTCATATTTATTAACTCTAGACCAATCAAAATATATGTATAATCTCTCATACATCAATATTAACTAAATTTTGTCCTCATGTCAACTTATCTACCTCCTCTGCAAGCCAGACGAGCGAAAGAGGTCGTTTGACAAGGACAGACCAAACCCTCAAAAATCGACAGAAGATATAATGAAAACCTAAGGTGAATTCTGGTTTCAACCAAGAAATATCGATTCATGAGGTTACTGCTATAATACAAACGACAACGTTATAAGGAAAAAGTAGAACAATTCTCATCAATAATAACCCTCTCGCAGAGGTGTGTCAACCAAAATCGAAGCAGATAAAGTGTTTCAAGTTAAACACAAATGACATAACCAAACTACAAAAACACATAATGTTGTTTCAATAGACGGATACCAGAAACATACCTTTATATATATATATATATATATATATTATATATATTATATATATATATATATTATGATGATGATGATGATGATGGTTAACGTCCACTGAGATGAAACTTTGGTCTATCGAACCTAAAGAAACAAATTATATAGTTTGATTTAAGATTTTATTTCTATGCTCAGAAAGCTTGGAGAGAAGCCTCCCAAGCTCACTATAATTTTGACCTCGTAAAAGGCTAGGAAGGTCAGTATTGCGACAAATATTATGAAACTGAGATCTAATGTGGTTGTACGAGGGGCTCTCTAAGAGGAAGTGGTTTTCATCCTCAATGTTCCTATTATCACAGAGATGGCAGATTCTTTCCATCCATGGTGTTTTAGGAACTATCCAACGACTTGTTTCACTATGGAGCTCATGAGAGTTCGTTCTAAACTTTGCTAAATTAATTTTCTTCTTTGAGCTAGCTAAAACAGAGAGATACTTTTGATCTTTGAGGGTGGGGTTGATGACCTTCTTATATGCGACTGTGTAAAAATATCATATAAACCCAGATTCATAACTCAATAAGTAACAGATTTATTGTCTAAAATCCAAGTTAAGGTCGAGAGACCCTTCTCTGTCTCTCCCAAAGAGTTACAGACTGAAAACAAAGAAATAATTACATCCCAAAACCGGCATTTACATCTAGCAGTCTAGAAATATCATTCACTACAAAAACTTCGGGTGCGACATAATTAAACATAGTCTTTTACAAGCTTTACAAATTCATGAGTTACCTAAACTGCATCAGATTAACCAAGAGAAGCCGGGAAGATGGGTTCCAACCTGTACCAGTTGTAGAGTTGTGAGAAGGCATGACCGTCGAAAACCCAATGGATTAACCACAACGCATCCCTATTAAAATAGAAACATACATGCAAAACCATTGGCAAGCATTAGTAGAAGGATGAAGAACCTGAATCATTCCTGTATTACAGCTATGATATATTGGAACAAGCCAACCTTACTTGAGTTCGGTAAGCCACACCTGGGGGTCATCCAACTGCATATCACATCCCTTCTAGGGTCAGGAAAACTTAAGTAATGTAGAAACATAAACAACTTTAGAGCCTTTTCAGCATTAAAGGCTTACCTGGTTCATACCATTGAGGATGACCGCCACTCCTCGTAGCACCTGAAGGGTTGGATACCAAACCTAACTAGTAAGGGGATGCATTAACCCTAAGCGCTGAAATAGCTCTCAATAAAAATATAGTATGACCTGAGCAAAGAACTGGGTCCACAAGTAGCAAGGGTTCAGAATTACCTCCCTGCGACAGTCAAACAAACGGAGCCATAGGGCTTGGAGGCCGAGACAAGGAACCCACGGAGAAACCAGGAGCAAAAGGTCACAGAGCAGCCAAAACCATCAAACATGGAATGCAAATGAGTTGTGTACCGACAATAAACATGGTGTTGGGTAGACGGATAGTCCTGGAGCCCTCATCACTGTCAAATGGCACTGACCTAATCAACAGACTAGACGCACACCACCTGTCGCAACCAAAGCATAACGAAGGACAACTACCAACTGCATAATTGCCAGAGATCAAGCCGCATGGAGTCGTGTATAGCCAACATTGAATTCCAAGGCGAGCAACAGTCCATTTACCTCGTGGAGGATCATACAAGCCCTCACGGTATGGCAGAGCCAACTATGGGCAGTAATGCCAAAATTAATTAACCATATATGCCTTGGAATTGCACCCACTTACGTGGCAGATATATATATTTATGGAGATTCATATTTATAAGTTAAGGTTTGAATTAATGTATAAATTAATGGGTAATGATAATTTTTTTTATATATTATTTTTATGTAATATGGTTAATGGATGTTACAAATGGTATCAGAGCCTCAGGTTCGAACACTGAGACTCTTGGGGAAAATTATATACATGGAAACAATGAATGTGATCTTCTGTAATTTATCTAAGCAAATTTGTATGTGAACACAGAGAGGGACAGATCGCCTCTACACAAAAAGGGGCAAGATGCAGAGGAGCCCAGGACCACCCAATTCACCAGGAACAAACTATGTGAATGCTAATCCTGATATTTGGATTCAGCTGGGCGAGGAATCTCTTCAAGCTAACGCAGTCTTACTTGAAACCGTGCAACAATTTCGTGCAGAGATGAACAATTTAAGAACTAACAACGAAAGAATCTACCTAGAACAGGAGAAGATCTTAAGAAGTCTGTCCAATCGGCAAAACCAACGACACCCAGACCCCAGTGCTGAAGATAGAGAGAAGACCCCAACAACTCAGCATAGAGAGGAAAATGCAGAATTAGCCAAAAAACATGGACAAGATGAAGATGGGCGCTCGGGCAATGACTCCGACCAGCGCAAGACAAAGAGATAGAAATCTGAATTGCAGGGACAAATTAAAAAGATTAAACCCTCACTTTTTGAAGGTGAATCCGAGGAGGCAGTGGAAGCTTGGCTCATTGATATGAGCAAATATTTTCAGATTTATGAATACATGGATAAATTGAAAGCTCAATTGGCAATGTATCAGCTAAGAGGAAAGGCTACTCTTTGGTGGGAAGAGATTAAATCAGTTAGAAAGATTGATGAGGAGCAGGTTACCTGGAATGAATTCCAAAAGCATTTCAAAGACAAGTATTTAACTGAACGTTACTATGATGAAAAAGCCAAGAAATTCCACGAGTTAAGGTTGGGAACCGTAACCATGGACAAATATGTGGCCAGGTTTACTTCCCTGTTGTGCTATGTGCCTTATATGTAAGAAGAAAAGGCTAAGATTCAGCATTTCATCAGTATCTTACCCAATGTTATGAAGGAAAAACTTGAGTTTGACTACCCCAAAACAATGGGCGATGCAGTACGGAAGGCCCGCATCTATTATCAGCAGATGAAACAGAAAAATGAAGGAGCTAAAGGAGCATTGAACAAGAAAGGAAGAAGTATGATTTCAAACAGACATACAAAATTTTCTAACAACAGAAATCCACAGCAAAAGCCTTTCAGTAAATTCCCAGCAAGAAATCAACCCAATACCACTTATTCAGAACATAGACAGTCAGAAGGAACGAATAAATTTAGTAATGATCAACAGTTAAAACCACCGCTATAATGTCGGGGATGCGGAGAACCACACTACTACAAAACTACCCGCATAAGGCAAGAACAAAATAACTAGCAAACATGCAGGAAGCATCCACGGTCAGAGAAGTGGCGAGGAGCATGCCCATAATTAATGCTGCCCTGGATGATCACCAAGCAGAATATCAACCCACTATGATTGAATGTGAAGTTATGATTTCTAAGCAACCTGTTTCAGTTTTGTTTGATCCCGGTGTTAGTTTAAGTTATGTTAGTTCTAAAGTGGTAGAAATGTGTCAACTGTCGAGGTGTAAATTCCCAAAACCTTGGCTAGTTCAGTTAGCCACTAGGGAAAAAATAAAGGTAGTTGCCAAAATAGAACAATGTCCCATAGTAATCTCAGGACAACCTATTCACGTGAACCTTAAAATTCTTCCTTTGGGTTCATATGATATTTTAATCGGAATGGACCGGTTGGAAAAATGTTGGTCCTTAGTTGATTGCAAACAAAAAACTATCAATTTTATTTCAGAATCAGGACAAAGAAGGGAACTTCAAGGAATCAAGACCAATACAAAGTTGCGTCCTATCACTACTAGTCAGTTAGGAAAATGTATTAGGAAGGTCTGCCAAATTTATGTTGTTCAAGTGGGATTTACCAACACCGAGAATAAAATGACCTCTTCGGATAATATTCCTGTCATTCGGGAATTTTCCGATGTACTTCCTGAATCCATCCATGGACTACCACCCAAGCGGGATATTGACTTCACTATTGAATTGATTCCAGGTGCAAGCCCGGTATCCAAGACCCCTTACCGCATGAGCATCCCTGAATTGAAAAAACTCAAGATGCAGTTTCAGGAGCTTTTGGATAAGAAGTACATTCGCCCCACTGTGTCCCCCTGCAGATCCCTCGTATTATTTATATGGAAGAAGGATGGAACGTGAGACTGTGTATTGATTATCGTCAAAAAAATAAGTTGACCATCAAAAATAAGTATCTGTTGCCACCTATTCATGATCTATTCGATCAAGTGAAGGGGCCAAAGTATTTTCAAAAATCGATCTAAGATCAGGTTATCATCAAATACGGATAAAGAAGGAAGACATTTACAAAACTGCATTCTGAACTCGTTATGGTCATTATGAGTTTGTAGTGCTACCATTTGGCCTTACAAATGCCCCAACTACTTTTATGAGTTTGATGCACAGTATTTTTCAGCCTTATCTTGATAAATTTGTGCTAATCTTTATTGACGACATTTTGATATACTCAAAAAATCAGGAAGAGCACAAGGAACATTTGAGAATTGTGCTACAAACTTTGCAGAAGAACCTGTTATATGCCAAATTTAGCAAGTGCAACTTTTTCAAAGATTAGATCCAATACTTGGGTCATGTTATATCAGCAGAAGGAATCATGGTAGACTCGAAAAATATCAAAACCATCATGGAATGGACCGCCCCAAAGAATGTCACTGATATTAGATCCTTCTTGGGTTTGGCCGGGTACTATCGTTGGTTCATTGAAGGATTTTCAAAAATTGGTTTTCCTATGACCTCACAAGAAAGGGGCACATCTTTCAATGGATAGCAAAGTGTCAGCAGAGTTTTGAAAGACTAAAACACCTACTAACCACTTCACCTGCGCTAAAGGTAGTAGATCTGGAAAAGTCTTTTGTAGTTTGCACTGATGCAAGTAAAGAGGGTGTTGGTGGAGTGCTGACACAAGAAGGAAAAGTTATTGCTTACGAATCATAGAAATTGAAAGAATATGAACAAAGATATTCTGCTTATGACCTGGAGTTAACAGTGGTAATGCATGCGTTTAAAATGTGGCGACATTACTTATTGGGGAGAAATTATTGCTGCTAACAGGTCACAACAACCTTACTAACTTCTTCAACTAGTCTAGCTTAAACGCTCGACAAGCCAGGTGGACGGCATTCTTAAGTGAGTTTGATTTTGAGATGAAGCACCTTAAGGGGAAGGAAAATCGAGTGGCTGATGCATTGAGTAGGAAGGTACATTGTATTTATGAAGTTTAGATCAGCCAAGCACACTCCAACATTCCAGAAATTATAAAGGAGGCATCAGTCAAAGATCCAGAATACACTTTTCTTTGGCAACAAACAAAGGAAGCTCTGTTAAAAGGAGAAAAATCAGATTTCGAAATAAATCTTGATAACCTCCTTACCTTTAAAAACAAAATTTATATTCCTAACGAGAGCTCTGTTAAACAATTAATAATGGATGGGTTTCATCGGAAACCATGTGCAGGCCATCTAGCTTACCATAAACTTTTAACAACCATCAAGAAAGGGTATTTTTAGCTAGGATTAAGGAAGGATGTCGTTGAATACTTGTCCAAATGTTTGGAGTGTCAATTAGTGAAGGCAGAACATCAGCATCCCGTTGGTTTGTTACAACCACTGCCCATTCTCGAATGGAAATGGGAGACCATATCGTTGGACTTCATCACTGGTCCACCCCGCACCAGGAAGAAACATGATTCGATCATGGTTGTAGTTGACAAATTGAGTAAAACCGCATACTTCATACCTTTAAAGTCCACTTACAAAACAATGGAAATCGCAGACATATTTATGAGGGAAATTTTTCCCCTGCATGGAATACCCAAGGTGGTAATTTCAGACCGAGACGTGAAATTTACATCCACATTATGGAAAACCTTCTTTTCAGGATTGGGCACCTAGATCGCGTTTATTACAACTTACCATCCCCAAACGGAAGGACAAACTGAATGGGTGAATCAAGTGTTGGAGGACATGTTACGCTTGTTTGTAATGCAACAACCACATAAGTGGGAGGGTTACCTCCACCTCGTGTAATTTCCATACAACAATGGACATCATGGATCACTGGGCATGAGCCCTTTTGAGGTGTTATATGGAAGAAAGTGCAGAGTGCCCGTGGATTGGGATAACCCTATTAATAAGCTAGCACTGGGTCCAGACATGCTAGCAGAGATGGAGGAAGCTGTCAAGAAAGTTCGACAAAATATAAGGGCTACACAGGATAGGCAGAAAATGTATGCAGATAAAAAGAGGAGACACAAAGAATTTCAACCGGGAGATCATGTGTATCTGAGAGTTAAGCCCCAAAAAAGTTCCTTACAGTGGAGGGGTTGTGCTAAGCTAGCACCCCGGTACTATTGACCTTTTCAAGTCTTGGAACAAATTTGACTGGTAGCCTATAAGCTTGCATTACCAAGCCGCATTCGAGTCCACAACGTTTTTCACGTTTCATTGTTAAAAAAATATGTGTACAACCCACACCATATAGTAAATTGGGAAAATATTCAGGTAAGGATCTAAAAGAATATATGTTGTTTATTTTTATTTGTTTAAGAGAATTATGACTGTGAATTATGTATTTTCAGGTCAAATCGGAAGGATAGTTTCTGGCAAAACCTCTTCGTATTTTTGATCGGAGAGAAACCACCTTGCAGAAGCGAGTCATCACCCAAGTTAAAGTGCAGTGGAAGCACATTGTCCCAGATGAGGCCACCTGGGAAGAAGAGGGATTTATGCAAGAAGCATATCCGACGTTGTTTTCTTAAATTTAAAAAAAAAAAAAAACAAAGGGGGCGAGATGTAACACCCTAGGACGGTTTTTCTCACATGGGGGGGGGAGATGTAACACCCTAGAACAGCGAGGACGGTTTTCCTCACATGGGGGGGGGGAGATGTAACACCCTAGGCTCCAGGAAAGATTTACTATGGCTATTAAACTTGGTTTTATGATTTACTGTATTTATTTTACATTGTGACGTTGACTGAAGCTGGAAAGCCAAATAACAAGTGGTTACCTAATTATGATTAATTAGGAATTTGGACATGTTAATATAATATAATTGTTTGTCTTAATTAAAAGAAACAGTTACACCCCTGCCCTTAAAAGGGAAAGAAGGGGGAAGAGAAACTATCCTTGTGCTAGGAGACAGAGACCAGTGGGAAGTTAATAATTGACATTTGTCTGAGTGCAAGACTTGAGGCTGGACCATGGAGTCCTGAGGCCTAAGGCATTGGCTGTAACTAGATAAAATCTAGTTGTGGAATAGAGAAAGTGCTAGGGGGAGAGCCTGGACGTAACCACGAGGCTCGAGGCTAGGAGGAGAGACTTTCCAGACGAAGCTAGGTTGACCCATTTACAAGTTTAGAACATATAAGTATTCTAGTCTGTATTTAGAGGATGGTGTTACGTAGTGAGAAATTATTTGTTTCTAGGAGTATGATTAAACAATCATATTCAGTGATAAATATGCATCAGTAAAACAATCATATTCAGTGATAAAGATGCATTAGTAAAACAATCATATTCAGCGATAAAGATTCTTTAGTAAAATAGTCATATTCAGTGATAAAGATGCAATAATAAAATTAGTAATATGCAGAGAGAAATATGAATTAGTACTCAAAAATGTCAACAAACAATAAGCATGAAACCTCTCGTACTCAGAATTTCCTGTCAATATTATACATATAAATATGCGGCAAAGTATAAGAACAAACCGATAATGAAATCTCACATTTATTAACTATGGACCAATCAAAATATATGTATTATCTCTCATAACATCAAAATTAACTAAATTTTGTCCTCATGTCAACTTATCTACCTCCTCTGCAAGCTACAAATAGGTGAAAGAGGTTGTTTGACAAGAACAGACCAAACCCTCATAAATCGACAAAAGGTATAATGAAACCCTAAGGCGAATTCTGGTTTCAACCAAGAAATATCGATTCATGAGGTTACTACTATAATATAAACGACAACGTTATAAGGAAAATGTAGAACGATTCTCAGCAATAATAACCCTCTTGCAGAGGTGTGTCAACCAAAATCGAAGCAGTTAAAGTGTTTCAAGTTAAACACAAATGACATAACCAAACTACGAAAACACATACCTTTATTTCAATAGACGGATACCAGAAATAAACCTTTAAAGATATATATATGCAACTGTGTAAAAATATCATATAAACCTAGATTCATAACTTAATAAGTAACAGAGTTCTTGTCTAAAAGGCAAGTTAAGGCCGAGAGACCCTTCTCTGTATCTCCCAAAGAGTTACAGACTGAAAACAAAGAAATAATTACATTCCAAAATCAACATTTGCATCCAGCGATCTAGAAATATCATTCACTACAAAAAAACTTCGGGTGCGACATAATTAAACATAGTTTTTTATGCACTTTGCAAATTCATGAGTCACCTAAACCACATCAGATTAACCAAGAGAAGCCGGGAATATGGGTTCCAACCTGTACTAGTTGCAGAGTTGTGAGAAGGCATGACTTTCGAAAACCCAACGGATTAACCACAAGGCATCCCTATTAAAATAGCAGCATACCTGCAAAACCATTGGCAAGCATTAACATAAGGACGAAGAACCTAAACCATTCTTGTATTACAGCGATGAGATATTGGAACAAGCCAACCTTACCTGAGTTCGGTAAGCCGCACCTGGCGGTCGTCCAACTGCGTATCACATCCCTTCTAGGGTTAGGAAAAAGGAATGTAGAAACATAAACAATTGTATAGCCTTTTCAGCATTAAAGGCTTACTTGGTTCATACCATTGAGGATGACTGCCACTCATTGTAGCACCTAAAGGGTTGGATGCCAAACCTGACCAGCAAAGGGATGGATTAACCCCAAGCGCTGAAACAGCTCTCAATAAATTAGAGTATGACCTGAGCAAAGAACTGGGTCTGTAGGCAGCAAGGGTTTGGAATTATCTCCTCGCGGCAGCGGCAGTCGAAGAGACGGAGCCATAGGGCTTGGAGGCCGAGACAAGGAACCCGCGGAGAAACCAAGAGCGAAAGGTCGCAAAGCAGCCAAAACCCTTAACCATGGAATGCAAATGAGTTGTGTACCAGTGGGAAACAGGGTATTGGGTAGATGGACAGTCTTGGAGCCCTCTTCATCGTCGAATGGCGCTGACATGATCGACGGACTAGACGCACACCACCTGCCGCAGCCGGAGCATAACGAAGGACAACTGCCAACCGCATAATCGCTGGAGATCAAGCCGCGTGGAGTCATGTACAACCAACATTGAATTCCAAGGCGGGCAACAATCCATTTGCCTCGTGGAGGATCATATGAGCCCTCAAGGTATGGCAGAGCCAACTGTGTGCAGTAATGCTGAAATTAATTAACCAGATATGCCTTGGAATTGCACCCGCTTACGTGGCGGATATATATATTTATGGAGATTCATATTTATAAGTTAAGGTTTGAATTAATGTATAAATCAATGGGTAGTGATAATTTTCTTTTTATATACTATTTTTATGTAATATGGTTAATGGATGCTACAAACTTGCGATCACTTGGATATACTAGGGTTTCGCCAACATGTTTTTTACCACTAGTGGACAATTAGACTTGAATGTCGGTGAAACTTGAATTGTATAATTAAAATGTTAATATAATAATGAATAAAGAGTATAGTTTATGGGAAATTAATTTTTAAAATATTATTTATTAAAATATGATTAATTTTTTTTTATAGTTGTTGTTGTTTTTTTTTTATTAGATAATTTGAGTTTTGAGATGATTGGCACCCCTAATCCCTGGTTTTGAGTAGCTGCAATTTAGGGGTATCTAAGCCATCAAAATCACTCAATCACCAGGGTATGGCACCAGCATAAACCACACCATCAAAATCACTCAATCACCTTGATGGGTATCTCACTAAGCCTAACCCACACCAGTTGTTAATATGGCTAAATTTTTGCCCATATAAACATTTTCACCACGAAATGTCTTAATCAAACAACCTATTACCCTCTATTCTATACATCGTGAACTATAATAATTAAAT
>APFE030897211.1:25386-58419 GCA_000404065.3 Pinus taeda | reverse complement strand
AAATAAATATGTGAAAAAAATATTCCAAATATTTTATAATTACGCCGTAAGGCATTTCTCTCTGAGATCAACTCCCCTCTCTGCTTACCTAGCATCCTTATATGCCATAGGATTATATGTTAGACGATTGCAAAGGTTTCAGCCGTTAGATTAGAAGTTGAAACAGTTTGTGCACTGATTCCCAGTGGAAAGTATGGCCGGCAATTAAGAACGCCTATTCAGCCCAAGAAGCCCACAAGACTGCCTTGCCATTGTTCATCTTTCTACGTTTGTCTTCTTCATGGGGTTTCTTTCTGGCATCGGTAGCTCATGCTCACCTCAACAATGCTTGGGCTCTGATGGCATTCAGGGCTACCCTCAGCTTGGATCCAAACCTGGCATTAAGAAGTTGGAATACCAGTGTGTCCCTGTGCAGCTGGACTGGAGTCCAATGCTCTTTACGTCACTAGAGAGTTGTTTCGCTAAATCTCACAGGTATGAGCTTACATGGCCCCATCTCCCCTCTTCTTGCTAATCTCTCCTTTCTCAGAGTGCTCGACCTCTCTAACAATAGCCATTATGGCTCTATT
Organism: Pinus taeda; assembly: GCA_000404065.3. Taxonomy (NCBI): domain Eukaryota; kingdom Viridiplantae; phylum Streptophyta; class Pinopsida; order Pinales; family Pinaceae; genus Pinus; species Pinus taeda. The sequence continues at coordinate 57,850 of APFE030897211.1, read as the reverse complement.
CCGCATGATTTAACACCTACATCTATGAGCTCTTCAATGAGGATCTCAGGCCTGGTGGCACTTCGGAGGAAAACTGGGGGCTCTTCAGCGCCAATTCTATGCCCGTGTGTGTCCTTCCCCTCAATGGTGCGGGATCGACTCTGGGCAACGACACTTCTGCTCAGACCTTCTGTGTAGCCCTGTCTGGTGCCGATAATCAACTCCTCCAGGCGACGTTGGATTGGGCCTGTGGTCCTGGGCAGGCTGATTGCTCAGCTATTCAGGCCGGTCAGAGCTGTTATACTCCTGATACCGTTGCAGACCACGCCTCTTATGCCTTTGACAACTATTACCACAAGACGAACATGGCCCCTGGGTCCTGTGACTTCAACGGAGTCAACACTATAACCAATACTGATCCAAGTAAGTTGGGGATGTATTTCTTTTTCTTGTTTTCTTTTCAAATTTCTTTCTTACAGTTGCGTCGGTTCTCTTTTGAAAACTGTTTGATATCTCCCCTGCTTCTGTTAATGTGTCTTGCAGGTCACGGTTCTTGTATTTTCCAAGGCAGGTAAGGGAACAATGCATCTATATTTATACATTATATTGCCACATTCAAGATAACATGTCTTTTCTTAGCCTACTGTCATCTCTTATATTCATATTCAAAGATAAGTTGTACATGTCCAGAAGCTCTCTTTCTCTTTTGTTGCTCTGTTTTCAATCCTCTGGCTCCGATTCTTGCTTTTTTCACGTTTCCTCTTCAGTTTTAGGATTCTTATCTCCTGTAACATAAAATGAATTGTGTTTGTGTCCGTAGGCCATTTTCTTGGGTTCTCATAACATTGAAAACATGCATTGATCCCTTTGTAGTTTCTTACCTTTCTTCTCATTCTGAGAGTATTACAATGAAATGCAGCGGGCTTATAACACACTAAAAGAAAGTGACCCTTCCCTTCATTTGAGATATCATGGGTGGAGTATCTATTCCCACTTAAGTCACCTGGGACTTGCATTTGATCCATGGCATAGACCATTGATAATTGGTGCAGACAGAGTGCTAACAGGAACTTCAAGTGGAAAATCCTCTCACTACTGAAACATGTTTTTGGGGATTTTGAACTTTAGTGCCATCTAACAAAAACCCCATTGAATTTTTTTATAATTTTGGTTAGAAATCTATTAATGGCTTGAATCAGGCCAGCGCAGTGGCTAGATGAGCATTTAAAAAAAAAATGCAGAAGTAGATTCTTCTTTAGCATCATTGGGCATACATATCCCTATGAGCATTGAAGCTTCAGGGCAAGTCTTTGATTCCCTGAAGACATGCCTTCTGAAATTGGAAGTTTATTGTCTGTAACCAGTGCTCTGTACTCACATATTTATTTTTTGTTGTTACTAAGGATTAGTCATCTGCTCTTTTAGCAATATATAGATGGACAACAACCAAAACTAGCAGACCTGTTTTTATGGAGAACTGATCACAGATTATGAAAATCTGTTATTTGTCTTATTTGGATATGATCTGCATTGCTTCGGCCGTCAGAGTCTGGCTTTACAATCTCTCATCTTGGAGGATATCTTTCCTTCCAGAGATTGTGATCACCTTTATCATAATATTTTATCCATTGGCGGTTTATTAAAATACTGTTAAGTAAAATGTATTAGGGCAATTTTCTGCCTTAGTAGTTTTGAAAAGTGTGTCAGGGCATGTTTTCTGCCTTAATAGTTTGGTAAAATGCTTCAGGGCAAATATGCGTGCAAAATTGATGCCAACACACATATCTTGCTATTCTTCATCTCCATAACCATGTTCTTGCTTGCTAATTTATGGCTATCCTAGCGCCCTGTGCATTACTAGTTGGTTAGTGAGCATGATCTCCTTAAAATAATAGTTAAAACATGGGTGCTTAATAAGCCATAGAACTGTGTAAAAACCCAGACTGCCAGCTCAAATTAGAAAAAAATGTAGGATGCATAGTTCCAGCTTTTTGCCAGCTACTTTCTTTGTTAATGACTCTCCTTTGTAGCCTGACAGATTCTTTATTGATTTCTTTGTTGATGACTCTCCCCTGTAGCCTGACAGATTCTTTATAGATTTCTAAGTTGATGACTCTCCTCTGTAGGCTGACAGATTCTTTATAGATTAGTTTTTTGTTCTCTGGTTAGAATTTCATAACAATTTAAAAGTCATCGAGTATTAAAGTGCTGAACTGGCATCATGGACTTGAGGATCTGCTTTTTAAAATTTAAATAAAGTGTATATTATACTGAGAAGGATCTTTATTCTTAAATTGTTGTGACCTAGATGCTGACAGTTTTTGTGTTATTTATTGCAGTGTTGGTGCAAATGGGACTTCTTCTGTGAATGGTACTGTCCTTGGCAATGAGACATTTCCTTTGACAGGGACAAATATTACCTCTTTAAATAGTTCTGCACCCCACCTTCAGTCACAGATTCATCCAATTCTTTTTCCTCTTGTTGCCCTTCCCATTTTGTTTTGGAATCTGCCAATTTTGTAGGACAAAAGCACTATATTATTGATGTATCTTTTAAGAACAAGAAATGCTTCATTCTTTTTTTCAACAAAGCAAGATGTAAATGGAGAGGCTAGATATAGCTTTGGAGAGAAATAGGCTGTGGAAATGAAAGATTTCATCAGCTGTCATTTTGGGGAGGGGAAGCTGAAAATGCAAATTTTGCAAAGATTACAAATTCATTGTTGTACGCAAAATAGAGGTATCGGAGTTTATTGCCATTCATTGATAGGTATTCTGTATATGTATTATAATATGTGTACAACTATCACTATCATTGATACTCATTTATTCGTTAGTTTTATGTCATTTGTTGGCTACAGGTGAGAGACTTGTTATAAAATTGACTTCGATGTGTATGTGTTTGTGAAAATGATACTCCTATTTGTTAGTGGTATCCTCTTTACTGATAAGCGAGAACGGGCATTTCATAAACTTGACTTTCTAAGTGATATATATAGTATGAACATTTGAAAGAAATTCAAGGCGCCCCTTGTGATCATAGTCAGTATGTTGATAATCCTTGACAAGCAATTGATTGAGACGGTTTGATTGCGACATTTTGAATGTGTCTACCTATCAATATCATCGGATTTATTTTTTTTGAAATATAGAAGTGTCTACATAGCAATATAAATGCATTTTCATTTTCATTTCATTAAAAGCACTTCATAAGACCCTATTTATTACGCCGTAAGGCGTTTCCCTCTGAAATCAACTCCCCTCTTTGCTTACCTGGCATCTTTATATGCCATAGGATTATATGTTAGACGATTGCAAAGGTTTCAGCTGTTAGATTAGAAGCTAAAACGGTTTGCGCACTGATTCCAAGTGGAAAGTATGGCCAGCAATTGAGAACGCCTATTCAGCCCAAGAAGCCCACGAGACCACCTTGCCATTGTTCGTCTTTTTGCGTTTGTCTTCTTCATGGGGTTTCTTTCTGGCATCAGCAACTCATGCTCACCTCAACAATTCTTCTAATGAGTGGGCTCTGATGGCATTCAGGGCTACCCTCAGCTTGGATCCAAACATGGCATTAAGAAGTTGGAATACCAGTGTGTCCCTGTGCAGCTGGACTGGAGTCCAATGCTCTTTACGCCACCAGAGAGTTGTTTCGCTAAATCTCACATGTATGAGCTTACATGGCCCCATCTCCCCTCTTCTTGCTAATCTCTCCTTTCTCAGAGTGCTCGACCTCTCTAACAATAGCCATTATGGCTCTATTCCGCATGATTTAGGGAGGCTGTTTGGCTTAAGAGTTCTGCGGTTGAGAAAAAACCAACTGGAAGGCCCCATTCCCTCCACCATTGGTAGTTGTCGTCTTTTAGAGCTACTTTCTCTGTCTCAAAATTTCCTGTTGAATGGAAGCATTCCCTCAGAATTAGGGCTTCTAAGAAATTTGAAATTCCTTTGGCTGGGAATAAACAAACTGACTGGCTCCATTCGTACCTCCTTTGGAAACATGTCCTCATTAAAAAACTTGCCTCTGGGTTATAACCAGCTTCATGGCTATATTCCTTCTGAATTGGGGAGGCTTTCTTAGCTTAATACCCTATATCTTCGTCACAACTATCTTTCAGGGAATATTCCACCCTCCCTCTCTAATTGCACTCTTCTCTTAGACCTGCAACTGCATCATAACCAGTTAACCGGACACATTCCATGGGAGTTTGGTGGTAGGCTATCTCAGTTGGAAAACTTATTCTTATGTGGAAATAAACTTGGAGGGGAAATCCCAAAAACCCTTGCTAATTGTACCCATCTCCGGGTCCTCGATTTAACGATCAATCAACTCACTGGGATGGTGCTTGTGCAGTTGGGTCAGCTATTCAGATTGGAATGCCTCTTTTTAGGACGAAATCAGCTCATAAGTGGGAGCAGCACAACATTACCTATTCTTACTACTCTAACTAATTGCTCCTTCCTTGAACAGATACACATAGGTGAAAATCATCTTACTGGCACTATACCCTCTTCCATTCAATAGCTTTCCCGACTGCCTGTGTTCGATTTGAGCCACAATGAAATAGGTGGAAAAATACCACCAGAGATTGGCAAACTGGCTAATCTGACATATCTTAATTTAGAGTGGAATATCTTCAATGGATCCATTCCTTCAACACTGGGCAGACTTCAAAAGTTGGTACGATTGTATTTGGACAAAAACAAGTTACGAGGAAGTATCCCAATGGAAATTGGCGGGATACAAAGATTAGGACTCTTATCTCTGAGCCAAAACAAGCTCTCTGGGCAAATTCCTCACTCTTTGGGTCAATTGAAACAACTGAAAGACCTCTACCTTGATCAAAACAAATTATCTGGAAGCATATCCCCGAATATAGGAGATTGCCTGAGATTGGAGGTGTTGGACTTGTCTCACAACACGTTTAATGGAAATATACCACGAACAGTTGCAGGTCTTCCAAATTTGCAATTCTTCTTCAACTTGTCCAGCAATTTATTAGAAGGCCCCCTGCCTCTGGAGATTAGCAAGATGACCATGGTTCAAGAAATAAATGTTGTTGTCAATCGATTAACTGGTTTTGTTCCAAAAGAACTTGAAAGTTGCATAGAAGTACACTATCTCAATCTGTCGTGGAATTCATTTGATGGCCCAATTCCAGATTCACTTGGGAAACTGGGATCTTTGGAGGACTTGGATTTCTTCGAAAACAATTTGTCAGGCACAATACCTATGTCCCTAGAAAACCTTAAAATGCTTCACCATTTGCACTTCTCTTTCACTAAGTTGAAGGGGGAAGTTCCCAAAGGCGGTATTTTCAGAAGACTTAGGAGTGGAGCATTCATGGGAAATCTCGGTCTCTGCAGATAATGGGTACAGTTGCCACCATGTCCATCTCCCATTGCCAATGTTCACAATAATCATTGGCTTGTTAAAAGGGTAATAATCTTTGTTGGTATTTCTGTTGTTGTAATATGCATTTTATTCCTTGGATTCTTAATCTGGAAATATTGCAAGGGACGGGTTCGAGGAGAGCTTTCCTCGAGATTACAGGTTACAGAAGCTATTCCTTGGAATTCAGGCCTTCCAAGAATCTCACAAGAGGAAATTATTTCTGCAACTAACGGATTCATTGGTGCACACTTGTTAGGAGTAGGTAGTTTTGGATCAGTCTATAAAGAAGTCTTGACCGATGGCACATTGGTTGCAATAAAGGTTCTCAATTTGCAAAATGAAGAGGCTCACAGAAGTTTTATCAGTGAATGTAATGCGTTGAGAAAGATTAGACACCGGAATTTGATCAAAGTCATTACTGTTGTTCAAATTTTGATATCAAAGCTTTGGTATTTCCTTATATGGAAAATGGAAGCTTGGAAAAGTGGTTATATCGGGGTGAAGAAGATGTATGCCAATTGAGCTTCAGTCAAAGATTACAAATGGCCATAGACATAGCTCAAGGTTTGATATATCTACATCACCAATGTTTTGTGCAAGTGGTGCATTGTGATTTAAAACCTAGTAATGTGCTTTTAGGAGATGACATGACAGGATATATAGCAGACTTTGGTATTGCAAGATTAACTTTTGCAAATGATATAGAATCAGTGACTTCTGCACATATACTTAAAGGATCCATTGGTTATATTGCTCCAGGTATGAATTTTTGTCTGGTTAAATACATTTATGTCTTACTTTTTGTCATATTTATAAACTTTTTATTTGAGTTTTTTTATTAAGATGGTTTGAATCATTTTGCGGAAATGATTTAGGGAGGCTGTTTGGCTTAAAATAGCAATATGGAAGATTTATCTACATAATGAAAAAGGCAATATGGGAGATTCCAATCATGTTCCAAGGCATTTTCTAAAATGTGGATGTGACAAAAGGTTGTTGTGAAAGGTGTTGTTTGTATATGGTAAATTTCTTGATCATTATGTATAATCCTAATGTTGATAGATATGTCTACTAAGTGGTTCCAGTTAATGGGGCATTGATTTGAGCGTTCAATGTGTTTTTTTTCTTTATCAAAGTATTATTTTCTTTATCAAAGTATTCTTTTGTTGTATTTGTGTTCTTCAATTTATGCCTTACGGCATTTCCTTTGCAACATCTGGTGCAAATGCTAGTTTAAATTATATATAGTGTTCACATATTTAGGGAAGTTAGAATAGTTGTCTAAGAAGTATGAACTAATTCTTAATCTAAAGTTCTAGTGAACCAAATGTTGGAATAATGTAGAAATGATATGTCCAGAAAGAGTTGATGAGTTGTATTCTCGTAGTTATTGTTGAGTCTATCAGTGATGAGTTGTGTCTTCGTACTCTGTGTAAGTGAATTGTATCTGAGTCTTACCTATTGTTATGTTGATTGAGTCTAGTAATCCATCATTATATAATGGGACACATTCTGATATATGTGAAGGAGTCAGCGTGTATGAAGACCGCTGCTACAAGTGATCAGTTTTCTAAATTGGTAATGTGCCTGCCGTGGAAGTTTGCGCCGAGAAGTAGCGGAGGAGATCCGTGATCTCTGTTAGGAGATTTTTTGTAGGGTGATAGTTAAAGTATGGGCATGTGAACGAATCCGCTGAGGTCAGAGAAAAGCCAATGGTTCTCTGAGATACACTGTAAACAGAAAGGAAGAGTGCTACGCTTTGTTGGCAAACCAAACCATAGTGCCCAATTTATTATTGTTTTTGGCTTAAAAGTTTCATTTGGAAAGTTGGTTTACTCATAGGCAAGAAAGGGAGACGAGATTTACTTGACACCATTGAAATCCCAGAGTCAAGTGAATTTGCAGGGCGATTCCCTCTTATTTCGACGAGACTGTGTGTATTTTTATTAGAGCTAGCATAGCCATCGCTTCATCATTGGGGAGATGAATGAGTCATTGCCTCTGCCATAATTGTGGAATCTAGATGTGAGCCAACACCGCTTGTGTGCTGTATTGGAGGCACAGACCTCCTATGATCGTGGATCTATCCATAGAAACATGTGTATCACACAACTCGCAAATTTATTTGAATGCTTTTGTTTGGCTCGTGACCGGAGTTGTTGAAGCAGTGATCTCTTTGTGTGGAATGTAGACCTGAGAAGATTAGCGCAACGTTTTGAGTGTTGATCCGTCACTTCGCACATTGTCTGGAAGGAAAGTAGCCCACCGTAGAAATTGTTGGAGGTGGAGCAGATCCGATAGTAGAAAGGGAGTAGTGGGCACTGTTGAAATCATTACAAAGAGGAGTCAGCGTGTGTATTGAGTAAACGTTGGGATGTGGAACTGAAAACGTTGAGCAGCAACAATGTTGTGGTAAAAAGGATTGTGCTCTAAGAAGGGGTCTGGGCAAAGGGAGAATTGTTGGAATCCTGTTGTCAACCATTATAGGCGTTGTGATGGGAGTGGACTGGTGTCCATTTTCCATGAAATCTACGATGTGGACAGGAAGAATTAGGTGTTGGGGTCTGCATATATTATAGTAAGAGAGTGTCACTCGATTCGTCCATGACATAGAGGGCGTCATAAGTTTGTGATTTCCGTGAGATTTCGTGGAAGCAATTAAGGAGGAAATAATTGATTGGCAGAAGCAATTCTGGAGGAAATAATAGATTGGTAAGTTGATTGTGGTCAAAGGAATTAAAAAAAAAAAAGAAAGAAAGGGCCAGCATAATAGTGAGGGGTCAAAAGGTGAATCCTTAGTAACAGATCTACAACTAGAGATTGCAAAGGAAAAAGTTATGGATGACTCAACTTATGAATCGAAGAAAGAGCAATTTGCAATAAAATTTCATGACGGATGTTTGTTTTATGAAAATGAATTGCAGGTTATATTTGAAAAGAATTTGATTGATAAACTATTGTTTGTTGTTGATAAAGTGGAAGAATATGAAGAGGAAATTGTAGGTGCGATTAAAGAGACAAGAAAAATTGAAGATGCCAACACTAATTATGATGCCGAGATAAAGTTTATTGAAGAATGGGTTGAGAAACCTTTTGAACAAATTGATGTAGGTCTCAAAGCAGCGGATGAAATAGTGAAGGCTCTTGAAAATGAGCACAATGGTAAATCAATGAATGATTCATGTAATATGGAAATGGGATGAGTGGAGGACACATTTGAAGAAGTTCCTGGTATTTTAATGTATTGGAACCAAGAGGAAATAAATAATTATTATGGATTGATGAGGCAACAACCAAGTAAACATGAAACTATTGATGCTGAAAATAAACTTGTTGAGAAAGGAGTTGAGATGGATTGGTTTCATCCTACTTGGAATAAGAAGCAATATCCATACTTCATGATCTAGACTAAGAAGAAAACTAAACAGGTTGAAAGTGTGAGAGTTTGGAGCAGCAAGTGGAAGAAGAAATTTAATCAATATGTTGATGCAAAGAAAGTTAAAATGAAGTCATATTTGTAAGTCTAGTTGAGATTGAGACCAATAAGCATTGTTCTGCATTGTTGAAAATCCATTTCTCCATTAAGAGGGGATGTTGGAATAATTTAGAAATGATATGTCCAGACAGAGTTGATGAGTTGTATTCTCGTAGTTAGTGTTGAGTCTATCTGTCATGAGTTGTGTCTTCGTGGTCTATGTAAGTGAGTTGTATTTGAGTCATAGACTCTACCTTACATGTTGTTATGTTGATTGAGTCTACTGATCCCATCATTATATAACGGGACACATATATATGTAAAAAGTGCCATGAGTTGTGACTTTGTAGCCTGTGTAAGTGAGTTGTATCTGAGCCATAGACTCTACCTTACATGTAATTATGTTGATTGAGTCTAGTAATTTCATCATTATATAATGGGACACATATATATGTGAAGAAGTGAATGTGTAGGCTTAGGCCTAAATTAATAATATATTTTGTTGTGTTAACTCTATATTTTCTAATTCCAAATCCCTTGAGATTTACATATTTTCCATTATTTTCAACATATTCTAAATATTCATTATTAAAGTGTATATTGTAATTGCAAAGCCGAATCTTGTTAATTTTGTTTCATTATTCCTCTTGTTATTGAATAGAAATGATTAAGAGAAATAGAAGAAATGTTGTTACTGAAACGCACGAAAGATTGTGCTATATTTTATGAATCTTGTGGTGGTGTAAAACGATGGCCTGAATCTAATTTGGCGGGGAGGGCACGATGGAGTGATTGGCACCATATCTCTGGATAATAATTTAATGATCTTTGCAACTTTTGGTAGGTTTGAATTTCTTTCATCCTCTTACGCATCAGCTATCGCAACATCTGTTTCCTCTGTTGGACCAATATTTATCATTGTTGCAACTTTTGGTACGTGTATGCTTATAGGAGTGCCTTTGACAGCATGGAGAATTCTTTCTGCACTCGCAACCTATGGGACACTTCAGGGAGCTATGGGCATGCTTCCCTGCTTAATCCCTCAGATTGCTCAAACTAAAGTGTCAATAGATCGCATTGTGGCCTTTCTGCAGGAGGAAGAGCTGCAACACGATGGGGTAGAAAAGGTATCAAAGGAGTCAACAGACTTCGTGATTCAAATCCAAGGAGGGATATTTTCTTGGAATCCCAATTCCTCTAGTCCAACTATAAGAGGTTTAGATGTCCAACTAGAGAGAGGCATGAGGGTTGCAGTATGTGGAACTGTTGGTTCAGGAAAATCAAGTCTTTTATCCTGCATATTAGGTGAAATACCAAAAATATCAGGCTCTGTTAGCTTAAGTGGTACCCAAGCATATGTCCCTCAGTCTCCTTGGATACAAAGTGGGAAAATTAAAGGCGCTATTCTCTTTGGAAAGCAGATGGATACTATTAGATACAATAGTGTACTTGATGCTTGTGCATTGAAGAAAGATCTTGAACTTTTTCCTTATGGGGACGAGACAGACATTGGAGAAAGAGGGTTAAATTTGAGTGGTGGACAAAAACAGAGAATACAGATTGCCCGTGCTTTATATCAAGATGTAGACATTTATATTTTTCATGACCCTTTTAATGTTGTGGATGCACATACCGGAAAACATATTTTCCAAGTATGTTTCTCTTATCCTTTACATACTGTAGGTTTGCTGAATTAATTAGTTTTAATGTTTTGATGAAATGATGAAGCTCTACAGTAGCACTCTGCAATTCATTGTTCAGTCTGGATAATATACATTGCTGGTTGTGCCGCTGCAAATTCATGTCCATAAACATCTAAGAAATTGGACTTTCTTGTTATAGGAATGCATACTTGGTATTCTGGGTTCAAAGGTTGTAGTCTATGTAACTCATCAAGTGGAGTTTTTACCCTCTGCTGACATCATTCTGGTAGGTTTGAATTTCCTTCATCTTGTTCTAGTGATATTAAAATTTTCAATGTAATTGGTAAGGGACAATGGGTTTATTGATCATTTATTGAGAGGAGGAGATAAGTGATCCATATTTTGTTGATGTAAATGATGTTCTTCACAGGTAATGCGAGATGGTGAAATTACTCAGGTTGGCAAATATGATGACATCTTACAATCAGGCGCAGATCTTGTGGAATTAGTTGGTGCACATCAGAAAGCTTTGAAAACTATTTCTGCTATGGAGAAATCTGAAGTGTACACATTAGAGAGATTTGTTGAAAGCTCATGTCCTGGCAATACAGCTGCAGTGAAAAATGTTACTGCCAGTGACACACTGGAGCAGTGCAGTGTTTAGAACTCAATAGATGTAGAGGAAGAGGTTGAACTAGAAAACCACAAAGAAAAATTAGATAAAGAGAATAAAAATTCACAGCTTGTACAAGAAGAAGAAAGAGAGAGAGGCAGGGTAAGCATGTCGGTATACTGGTCTTACATTACTGTTGCATACAATGGTACTTTTATACCTATAATACTACTGGCCCAAATAATAAGTCAGCTACTTCAAATATGTAGTAACCTCTGGATGACATCGGAAGCTTCTACAAAAGAAAATGGGAGCTCCCCTATGAGAAAGTCCCTTTTCATTCTGGTTTATGTTGCTTTGACATTAAGCAGCTCCCTGTGCGTTCTTGTGAGGTCTATGCTTCTTTCATTGGTTGGACTTAAAACTGCTAATCAGCTTTTCAACACTCTGCACAGGTGTATATTTCGTGCACCAATGTCCTTCTTTGATGCAACTCCATTTGGGCGAATACTGAATCGGGTCAGTTGACATTTATTGTTTTAATAGGATAATACCTTTCCTGAGAGAGAAGGAAATCATTTGATTCTAGTGGGTCAGTAACAAGCTCTCTGTTTCTTGGCAGACATCAACTGATCAGAGTGCAGTGGACACATTGATTCCTTCTCAACTAGGAGAATTGGCTTTTGCATTTATACAACTGTTGGGGATCATTGCAGTCATGTCTCATATTGCTTGGCACGTCTTCATTGTGTTTATACCAGTGGGTGCAAGTTGTATATGGTATCAGGTATTCTCTGTATTTCTTAATAATAATAAATACGAACTTGCAAATTTTAATTTTCTCAGAGGAACATAAATTGGCGATAAGAGAGTTTGAATTCTACTTCAAGGTTTATTGTAGGTAGATCCAATAATCTAATTGAAAAGGATGTTATCAAATAGATTAAATTGCATCACGATTCTATCATGACAACAGTTTATCTGTATTTCTTTGTTTCCGTGCTTTTGGGTTTTTATAGTAATAAGAGAATTCTTGTAACTCCTCTGACCTTCCTTGCATGCAACAATACTATATAAGATCAGCTAAGGAACTGGCTCAGCTGGCATCAGTTTGTAGAGCTCCAATCTTACAACATTTTGGAGAATCAATCTCTGGAGCAGCCACCATTAGAAGTTTTGACCAGGAATTTCGATTCATGGAAAGAAATCTCGAGTTGATTGATATACATATGAGACCTAGTCTCCACAATGTTGGAGCCAATGAGTGGCTTGGCATTTGGATGGATTTTCTGTCAAATCTTGTGTTTACATTCTTTTGGTGTTCCTCATTCGCTTGCCTCAAGATGTAATTAGCCCAAGTAGGTACAGAAGCACTATCTTGGCTTACAATTATTTTTCCTAAACTGATCTCAGCAGACTAGACATATTCTTTATAATGAAATATGAAGGTAAATGAAATGGCACCTTAACAGGCACTCCAGGGTTGGCAGTAACATATAGTCTAAGTCTGAACATGGTACAAGCCTGGGTAATATGGTGCCTTTGTTATGTGGAGACCAACATGATCTCAGCGGAGAGAATAATGCAGTATTCACGAATTCCCAGTGAGTTACCAGTGATTATAGAGAATTGTAGACCAAACTCCAATTGGCCATCTAGAGGAAAGATAGATCTAACTGAATTGCAGGTCAGAACTCAATACAAATAGACTCTTTTTCACGCATTCAATGCTAGTAATTTGCATGTCATTTCATCTATAAATTTGATCCATACAATCAGGTGTGTTATGGACCACATCTTTCGCTTGTCTTGAAAGGCCTTACATGCACTTTCCCTGGAGGCACGAAGGTGGGAGTTGTGGGGCGGACAGGAAGTGGAAAATCTACTCTTATTCAATCCATTTTTCGCATTGTGGAACCAACAACGGGCAGAATTGTCATTGATGGAGTCGACATCTCATCCATAGGCCTCCATGATGTAAGATCCAAATTAAGCATTATTCCCCAAGAACCAACAATGTTTGAAGGCACTATAAGAAATAATTTGGATCCTCTCGAAGATTGCTTGGATGATAAGATTTGGGAGGTTAGTTCTGCTTTATATTCTATAAGCATTAGTATCAATTTTAGCGCCAATTATTCTTGCCTTGAAGAATATAGATATTTCCCTGAGGATCTTGCTGTAAGTTTATTTTTTATGAATCTACTTCGATTTTGCTTGTGCTTTCAGGCTTTGGACAAGTGCCAACTTGGTGAGATTGTACGAGCAAAAGAAAAGAAACTTGATTCCTCAGGTCTGTGTGTCCTTATCACATACAATGGAAGTCCTCAAGGAGAAAAATAAAACCTTTTACAGTAGCTATTTCTGCTATTTGCTTTCCATCTTAGTGCTCATGTTTTGTTTATTTTTTGGTGTCCTTAAGACCTACCTGGTCTCTAGGACCCCTTTTTTTTAGAATGAAAATTGAGAATCGAATTTAATGCAATGATCTCTTGTACAGTGTCTGAGAATGGAGGAAACTAGAGTGTGGGTCAATGCCAGCTTGTCTGTTTGGGACGGGCACTACTAAAACAAAGTTGAATACTGGTCCTTGACGAGGCAACTGCCTCAGTTGACACTGCAACTAATGGGTTTATTCAGCAAATAATTCGCCACCAATTTTCTACCTGCACAGTCATTACTATAGCACATCGGATTCCATCTGTTATTGAGAGTGATATGGTTCTCCTATTAAAGGATGGTATAACATTTATAAGTTTTTTATTTTCTAGTGTTTTGTTACAGTTACTATTTTTTTGGACACATTTCATTACTTTGTATTTGTATTGAATCAAGACAAATTGTTGAGTATGACACTCCATCCAAGCTACTCAGCAACAAATTTTCTACATTTGCAAAACTTGTTTCAGAGTACAAGGCCACATCGGAGACAATAAAAATTATGAGGATCTTAAAATTGTAGGCTTGGGAGACAAGATTTCTTCGGAAACTAGAAATTTTGAGGCAGGCAGAATATTGTTGGCTACAAAAATATGTTTACGCATCAACTATCACAACATCTGTTTCCTCTGTTGGACCAATATTTATCATTGTTGCAACTTTTGGTACGTGTATGCTTATAGGAGTGCCTTTGACAGCAGGGAGAATTCTTTCTGCACTCGCAACCTATGGGACACTTCAAGGAGCTATGGGCATGCTTCCTGGCTTAATCCCTCAGATTACTCAAACTAAAGTGTCAATAGATCGCATTGTGGCCTTTCTGCAGGAGGAAGAGCTGCAACACGATGGGGTAGAAAAGGTATCAAAGGAGTCAACAGACTTCGCGATTCAAATCCAAGGAGGGATATTTTCTTGGAATCCCAATTCGTCTAGTCCAACTATAAGAGGTTTAGATGTCCAACTAGAGAGAGGCATGAGGGTTGCAGTATGTGGAACTGTTGGTTCAGGAAAATCAAGCCTTTTATCTTGCATATTAGGTGAAATACCAAAAATATCAGGCTCTGTTAGCTTAAGTGGTACCAAAGCATATGTCCCTCAGTCTCCTTGGATACAAAGTGGGAAAATTAAAGGCGCTATTCTCTTTGGAAAGCAAATGGATACTATTAGATACAATAGTGTACTTGATGCTTGTGCATTGAAGAAAGATCTTGAACTTTTTCCTTATGGGGACAAGACAGACATTGGATAAAGAGGGTTAAATTTGAGTGGTGGACAAAAACAGAGAATACAGATTGCCCGTGCTTTATATCAAGATGTAGACATTTATATTTTTGATGACCCTTTTAGTGTTGTGGATGCACATACCGAAAAACATATTTTCCAAGTATGTTTCTCTTATCCTTTACATACTGTAGGTTTGCTGAATTAATTAGTTTTAATGTTTTGATGGAATGATGAAGCTCTACAGTAGCACTCTGCAATTCATTGTTCAGTCTGGATAATATACATTGTTGGTTGTGCCGCTGCAAATTCATGTCCATAAACATCTAAGAAATTGGACTTGCTTGTTATAGGAATGCATACTTGGTATTCTGGGTTCAAAGACTATAGTCTATGTAACTCATCAAGTGGAGTTTTTACCCTCTGCTGACATCATTCTGGTAGGTTTGAATTTCCTTCATCCTGTTCTAGTGATATTAAAATTTCAATGTAATTGGTAAAGGGACAGTGGGTTTATTGATCATTTATTGAGAGGAGGAGATAAGTGATCCATATTTTGTTGATGTAAATGATGTTCTTCACAGGTAATGTGAGATGGTGAAATTACTCAGGTTGGCAGATATGATGACATCTTACAATCAGGCACAGATATTGTGGAATTAGTTGGTGCACATCAGAAAGCTTTGAAAACTATTTCTGCTATGGAGAAATCTGAAGTGTACACATCAGAAAGATTTGTTGAAAGCTCATGTCCTGGCAATACAGCTACAGTGAAAAATGTTACTGCCAGTGACACAATGGAGTAGTGCGGTATTCAGAACTCAATAGATGTAGAGGAAGAGGTTGAACCAGAAATCAACAAAGAAAAATTGGATAAAGAGAATAAAAATTCACAGCTTGTACAAGAAGAAGAAAGAGAGAGGCAGCGTAAGCATGTTGGTATATTGGTCTTACATTACTGCTGCATACAATGGTACTTTGACCTATAATACTACTGGCCCAAATAATAAGTCAGCTACTTCAAATATGTAGTAACCTCTGGATGACATCGGAAGCCTCTACAAAAGAAAATGAGTGTTCCCCTATGAGAAAGTCCCTTTTCATTATGGTTTATGTTGCTTTGACATTAAGCAGCTCCCTGTGCGTTCTTGTGAGGTCTATGCTTCTTTCATTGGTTGGACTTAAAACTGCTAATCAGCTTTTCAGCACTCTGCACAGGTGTATATTTCGTGCACCAATGTCCTTCTTTGATGCAACTCCATCTGGGCGAATACTAAATCGGGTCAGTTGACATTTATTGTTTTAATAGGCTAATACCTTTCCTGAGAGAGAAGGAAATCATTTGATTCTAGTGGGTTAGTAACAAGCTCTCTGTTTCTTGGCAGGCATCAACTGATCAGAGTGCAGTGGACACATTGATTCCTTCTCAGCTAGGAGAATTGGCTTTTGCATTTATACAACTTTTGGGGATCATTGCAGTCATGTCTCATATTGCTTGGCAGGTCTTCATTGTGTTTATACCAGTGGGTGCAAGTTGTATATGGTATCAGGTATTCTCTGTATTTCTCAATAATAATAAATACGAACTTGCAAATTTTAATTTTCTCAGAGGAACATAAATTGGCGATAAGAGAGTTTGATTTCTACTTCAAGGTTTGTTGTAGGTAGATCCAATAATCTGATTGAAAAGGATGTTATCAAATAGATTAAGTTGCATCACGATTCTATCATGGCAACAGTTTATCTGTATTTCTTTGTTTCCATGCTTTTGGGTTTTTATAGTAATAAGAGAATTCTTGTAACTCCTCTGACCTTCCTTGCATGCTGCAATACTATATAACATCAGCTAAGGAACTGACTCGGCTGGCATCAGTTTGTAGAGCTCCAATCGTACAACATTTTGGAGAATCAATCTCTGGAGCAGCCACCATTAGAATTTTTGACCAGGAATTTCGATTCATGGAAAGAAATCTCGAGTTGATTGATATATATATGAGACCTAGTCTACACAATGTTGGAGCCAATGAGTGGCTTGGCATTCGGATGGATTTTCTGTCAAATCTTGTGTTTGCATTCTTTCGGTGTTCCTCATTCGCTTGCCTCAAGATGTAATTAGCCAAAGTAGGTACAGAAGCACTATCTTGGCTTACAATTATTTTTCCTAAACAGATCTCAGCAAACTAGACATATTCTTTATAATGAAATATGAAAGTAAATGAAATGGCATCTTAACAGGCACTGCAGGGTTGGCGTAACATATATTCTAAGTCTGAACGTGGTACAAGCCTGGGTAATATGGCGCCTTTGTTATGTGGAGACCAACATGATCTCAGCGGAGAGAATAATGCAGTATTCACGAATTCCCAGTGAGTCACCAGTGATTATAGAGAATTGCAGACCAAACTCCAATTGGCCATCTAGAGGAATGATAGATCTAACTGATTTGCAAGTTAGAACTCAATACAAATAGACTCTTTTTCACGCATTCAATGCTAGTAATTTGCATGTCAGTTCATCTATAAATTTGATCCATACAATCAAGTGTGTTATGGATCACATCTTTTGCTTGTCTTGAAAGGCCTGACATGCACTTTCCCTGGAGGCACGAAGGTGGGAGTTGTGGGGCGGATAGGAAGTGGCAAATATACTCTTATTCAATCCATTTTTCGCATTGTGGAACCAACAACGGGCATAATTGTCATTGATGGAGTCAACATCTCATCCATAGGCCTCCATGACCTAAGATCCAAATTAAGCATTATTCCCCAAGAACCAACAATGTTTGAAGGCACTATAAGAAATAATTTGGATCCTCTCGAAGATTGCTTGGATGATGAGATTTGGGAGGTTAGTTCTGCTTCATATTCTATAAGCATTAGTATCAATTTTAGCGCCAATTATTCTTGCCTTGAAGAATATAGATATTTCCCTGAGGATCTTGCTGTAAGTTTATTGTTTATGAATCTACTTCGATTTTGCTTGTACTTTCAGGCTTTGGACAAGTGCCAACTTGGTGAGATTGTACGAGCAAAAGTAAAGAAACTTGATTCCTCAAGTCTGTGTGTCTTTATCACATTCAATGGAAGTCCTCAAGGAGAAAAATAAAACCTTTTACAGTAGCTATTTCTGCTATTTTCTTTCCATATTAGTGCTCATGTTTTGTTTATTTTTTGGTGTCCTTGAGACCTACCTGGTCTCTAGGACCCCTTTTTTTTAGAATGAAAATTGAGAATCGAATTTAATGGAATGATCTCTTGTACAGTGTCTGAAAATGGAGGAAACTGGAGTGTGGGTCAATGCCAGCTTGTCTATTTGGGATGGGCACTACTAAAACAAAGTCAGATACTGGTCCTTGATGAGGCAACTGCCTCAGTTGACATTGCAACTGATGGGTTTATTCAGCAAATAATTCGCCACCAATTTTCTACCTACACAACCATTACTATAGCACATCGGATTCCATCTATTATTGAGAGTGATATGGTTCTCCTATTAAAGGGTGGTATAACATTTATAAGTTGTTTAATTTCTAGTGTTTTGTTACAGTTACTATTTTTTGGACACATTTCATTACTTTGTATTTGTTTTGAATCAGGACAAATTGCTGAGTATGACACTCCATCCAAACTACTCAGCAACAAATTTTCTGCATTTGCAAAACATGTTTTAGAGTACAAGGCCACATCGGAGACATTAAAAATTATGAGGATCTTAAAATTGCAGGCTTGGGAGACAAGATTTCTTCGGAAACTAGAAATTTTGAGGCAGACAGAATATAATTGGCTACAAAAATATGTTTATGCATCAGCTATCACAACATCTGTTTCCTCTGTTGGACCAATATTTATCATTGTTGCAACTTTTGGTACGTGTATGCTTATAGGAGTGCCTTTGATAGCAGGGAGAATTCTTTCTGCACTCACAACCTATGGGACACTTCAGGGAGCTATGGGCATGCTTCCTGGCTTAATCCCTCAGATTGCTCAAACTAAAGTGTCAATAGATCACATTGTGGCCTTTCTGCAGGTGGAAGAGCTGCAACACGATGGGGTAGAAAAGGTATCAAAGGAGTCAACAGACTTCGCGATTCAAATCCAAGGAGGGATATTTTCTTGGAATCCCGATTCCTCTAGTCCAACTATAAGAGGTTTAGATGTCCAACTAGAGAGAGGCATGAGGGTTGCAGTATGTGGAACTGTTGGTTCAGGAAAATCAAGCCTTTTATCCTGCATGTTAGGTGAAATACCAAAAATATCAGGCTCTGTTAGCTTAAGTGGTACCAAAGCATATGTCCCTCAGTCTCCTTGGATACAAAGTGGGAAAATTAAAGGCGCTATTCTCTTTGGAAAGCAGATGGATACTATTAGATACAATAGTGTACTTGATGCTTGTGCATTGAAGAAAGAGCTTGAACTTTTTCCTTATGGGGACGAGACAAACATTGGAGAAAGAGGGTTAAATTTGAGTGGTGGACAAAAACAGAGAATACAGATTGCCCGTGCTTTATATCAAGATGTAGACATTTATATTTTTGATGACCCTTTTAGTGCTGTGGATGCACATACCAGAAAACATATTTTCCAAGTATGTTTCTCTTATCCTTTACATACTGTAGGTTTTCTGAATTAATTAGTTTTAATGTTTTGATGGAATGATGAAGCTCTACAGTAGCACTCTGCAATTCATTGTTCATTCTGGATAATATACATTGCTGGTTGTGCCGCTGCAAATTCATGTCCATAAACATCTAAGAAATTGGACTTGCTTGTTATAGGAATGCATACTTGGTATTCTGGGTTCAAAGACTGTAGTATATGTAACTCATCAAGTGGATTTTTTACCCTCTGCTGACATCATTCTGGTAGGTTTGAATTTCCTTCATCCTGTTCTAGTGATTTTAAAATTTTCAATGTAATTGGTAAAGGGACAGTGGGTTTATTGATCTTTTATTGAGAGGAGGAGATAAGTGATCCATATTTTGTTGATGTAAATGATGTTCTTCACAGGTAATGTGAGATGGTGAAATTACTTAGGTTGGCAGATATGATGACATCTTACAATCAGGCACAGATCTTGTGGAATTAGTTGGTGCACATCAGAAAGCTTTGAAAACTATTTTTGCTATGGAGAAATCTGAAGTGTACACATCAGAGAGATTTGTTGAAAGCTCATGTCCTAGCAATACAACTGCAGTGAAAAATGTTACTGCCAGTGACACACTGGAGCAGTGCGGTGTTCAGAACTCAATAGATGTAGAGGAAGAGGTTGAACCAGAAAACAACAAAGAAAAATTGGATAAAGAGAATAAAAATTCACAGCTTGTACAAGAAGAAGAAAGAGAGAGAGGCAGGGTAGGCATGTCGGTATACTGGTCTTACATTACTGCTGCATACAATGGTACTTTTATACCTATAATACTACTGGCCCAAATAATAAGTCAGCTACTTCAAATATGTAGTAACCTCTGGATGACATCGGAAGCCTCTACAAAAGAAAATGAGAGTTCCCCTATGAGAGTCCCTTTTCATTCTGGTTTATGTTGCTTTGACATTAAGCAGCTTCCTGTGCGTGCTTGTGAGGTCTATGCTTCTTTCATTGGTTGGACTTAAAACTGCTAATCAGCTTTTCAACACTCTGCACACGTGTATATTTCATGCACCAATGTCCTTCTTTGATGCAACTCCATTTGGGCGAATAATGAATCGGGTCAGTTGACATTTGTTGTTTTAATAGGCTAATACCTTTCCTGAGAGTGAAGGAAATCATTTGATTCTAGTGGGTCAGTAACAAGCTCTCTATTTCTTGGCAGGCATCAACTGATCAGAGTGCAGTGGACACATTGATTCCTTCTCAACTAGGAGAATTGGCTTTTGCATTTATACAACTTTTGGGGATCATTGCATTCATGTCTCATATTGCTTGGCAGGTCTTCATTGTTCTTCTACTAGTGGGTGAAAGTTGTATATGGTATCAAGTATTCTTTGTATTTCTCAATAATAATAAATACGAACTTGCAAATTTTAATTTTCTCAGAGGAACATAAATTGGCGATAAGAGAGTTTGATTTCTACTTCAAGGTTTGTTGTAGGTAGATCCAATAATCTGATTGAAAAGGATGTTATCAAATAGATTAAGTTGCATCAGGATTCTATCATGACAACAGTTTATCTGTATTTCTTTATTTCCATGCTTTTGGGTTTTTATAGTAATAAGAGAATTCTTGTAACTCCTCTGACCTTCCTTGCATGCAGCAATACTACATAACATCAACTAGGGAACTGGCTTGGCTGGCATCAGTTTGTAGAGCTCCAATCGTACAACATTTTGGAGAATCAATCTCTAGAGCAGCCACCATTAGAAGTTTTGACCAGGAATTTCGATTCATGGAAAGAAATCTCGAGTTGATTGATATATATATGAGACCTAGTCTCCACAATGTTGGAGCCAATGAGTGGCTTGGCATTCGGATGGATTTTCTATCAAATCTTGTGTTTGCATTCTTTTTGGTGTTCCTCATTCACTTGCCTCAAGATGTAATTAGCCCAAGTAGGTACAGAAGCACTATCTTGGCTTACAATTATTTTTCCTAAACTGATCTCAGCAGACTAGACATATTCTTTATAATGAAATATGAAAGTAAATGAAATGGCACCTTAACAAGCACTGCAGGGTTGGCAGTAACATATAGTTTAAGTCTGAACGTGGTAAAAGCATGGGTAATATGGTGCCTTTGTTATGTGGAGACCAACATGATCTCAGTGGAGAGAATAATGTAGTATTCACGAATTCCCAGTGAGTCACCAGTGATTATAGAGAATTGTAGACCAAACTCCAACTGGCCATCTAAAGGAACGATAGATATAACTGATTTGCAATTCAAAACTCAATACAAATAGACTCTTTTCCACGCATTCAATGCTAGTAATTTGCATGTCAGTTCATCTATTTGCTTTCCATCTTAGTGCTCATGTTTTGTTTATTTTTTGGTGTCCTTGAGACCTACCTAGTCTCTAGGACCCCCTTTTTTTAGAATGAAAATTGAGAATCGAATTTAATGGAATGATCTCTTGTACAGTGTCTGATAATGGAGGAAATTGGAGTGTGGGTCAATGCCAGCTTGTCTATTTGGGATGGGCACTACTAAAACAAAGTCAGATACTGGTCCTTGACGAGGCAAGTGCCTCAGTTGACACTACAACTGATGGGTTTATTCAGCAAATAATTCGCCACCAATTTTCTACCTGCACAGTTATTACTATAGCACATCAGATTCCATCTGTTATTGAGAGTGATATGGTTCTCCTATTAAAGGATGGTATAACATTTATAAGTTGTTTATTTTCTATTGTTTTGTTACAGTTACTATTTTTTTGGACACATTTCATTTTTTACTTACTTTGTATTTGTTTTGAATCAGGACAAATTGCTGAGTATGACACTCCATCCAAACTACTTAGCAACAAATTTTCTGCATTTGCAAAACTTGTTTCAGAGTACTCCATCCAATAGATATCTTAACTAGAGCTTTGGACATTAGTCATATTGGGTTGACAATAGAATGGAGAAAAATCTTCATTTCCCTAAAACTCAAGCTGGATAAATGTACAATATAGAGATACAATATAGTAGACTATGAGCTACCATGTAAGCTCATTATTTTCTGATAATATTCTATATTTAGGTCCTTAAGAAGAGTTCAATAACTCTTATCAATGACTTTCACTGACTTTGACAGTTATGATTTTTCACTTGTTATATACAAATGGAGTTTACCCTTTTTCCTGTGTAACTTTTATCACTTCAACAAGGTAATCAAGGTAATATTTGAGAACTCCAGACAACTTGGATTTGTACAGGCAGTGCAGTTGGATGTAAGGTGCCTCTAACTAATTTGTCTTCTTTTTTTTTCTGCTTTGATTCTATTATTTTGAGTTTCACATCTGCATTTTTTTGTTTCTATTTTAGTTCTGATCTCTATATGTAGTAATGTTATGCCAATTCACATCAACATTTTATTCTCATTTCTACCAAACAAGCTATGTTATACTTGTCAAGGTTCATAGGTCTTGTTATTTATAGGTCTTAATAATAAGTGATGGCTAATTGTTAATGTGTTTTTTTCCTTCATGCAATGAACCAACTCAATTTTATTCATAATATTTTGCAGTTATAAACTTTTAAAGTTACCTAATATTTCAATGAGTAAGAATTTGAAAATTCTACTATCTAACCATCAAATATGCCCAAAAGAGGGAAAAAAATATAAGAAAAAAAATGAGAGATGTACAAAATAGACATAGGCTTTTTGTTCTTTAAAAGCAATTTATTTTATCTATATATATCTCTCTCTCTCTCTCTCTCTATATAATATATAATTATATATATTATTATTTATATATATATATATATATATATATATATTTGTGTATCTTTTCTTTTGATAATTATGAAATATTTGGTTTGAGTGGTGTTTTATAATATTCAGTTTTAACCGGTTTTTTTTTTTGTTTATTTTTTTGTTTTTTAATTAAATTTTCAATATTAAAAGGTATTCTACATCAACTTCAAAAAATTCTTTTTCACCTAGTTGAGGTAAATTTTCATTTTTATCAGAGTTAAAACTTCACTTTAGCTATGGGAGGAACTTGCACACATTTTTTTTGGCACAAAAATTAAATATGCTCTTTTAAAAGTTTCATACTCCATTAAATGTTTTAAATTCACTATGATAAAAGTTAAACACATTCACTATGATAAAAGTTCAACACTCACTGACAAAAGTATAAAGTGTCTTTTTTAAATGAAAAGTATAAATTGTCTTGTTTAAATGAAAAGTTTAGAATGCACGTGATTGCTTATAAGAGTGGCTCTCAAATTAAAATTGAAACTTTGAAAACAATAAAGTGTCTTCTTTAAATGAAAAGTATAAATTGTCTTGTTTAAATGAAAAGTTGTGTCTTGTTTAAATGAAAAGTTTAGAATGCACGTGATTGATTATAAGAGTGGCTCTCAAATTAAAATTGAAACCTTGAAAACAATTCCATGAAAGTAGAGGGAGTTATCTCCTTTGTATGAAAGTATAGGGAATTATCTCCTTAGTTTAATGTTCTTTCCATGCCAATTAAAATGTAATGAGGGATCATTCCAAACTTTCTATAGAATTCATACTATGCTTTCTCCCCCATTTAAAACTTTCTCATCATTACTAAGGGTTCAGGTTTTAGTGGAGTGAAATTTGGAACTTAAGACCATTGAAAGATGAAAAGTGTTAAAATTGGCAACTAGGGCCAAATTCCACCTTCGGACAATTCATTTGATGGAGATGATGATTGCATTAAATTTCACTTTATGAGAGAGAAGAAAATTGTTGGGAATACTTTCTGTAACCTAATTGTTGGCCATACTTTCTGTAAAATAATAAACAATTTTCACAAAACTGCTATTCTTGATCGTTTTTGTTGCAAATTCAATTGCTTGCCAGTGTTAACTACTTACAAAATGGAAAAAAATATAGGTATAATGAAAATAATGAGCACATTTTTATCACATAATTTGCGACCTAAAACCACAGAACCATGTTTAAAATTTAAAAGTGATAGATTGTAAAGGAAATAAATAAAACATAATCCCGATTATAACAAATTAGCTCTAAATTTTGTCTGTGGAAGATTTATTTGCATAATGAAAAAGGCAATATGGGAGATTCCAATCACGTTCCAAGGCATTTTTTAAAGTGTGGATGTAACAAAAGGTTGTTGTAGAAGGTGTTGTTTGTATATGGGAAATTTCTTGATCATTGTGTATAACCTAATGTTGATAGATATGTCTACTAAGTGGTTCCAGTTAATGGGGCATTGATTTGAGCGTTCAATATATTTTTATTCTTTATCAAAATATTCTTTTGTTATATTTGTGTTCTTCAATTTATGCCTTACGGCGTTTCCTTTGCAACATCTGGTGCAAATGCTAGTTTAATGATCTTTGCAATATATTTTAAGTTTAGGATCATTTACACTCTCAAATAATAAATACAATTCAAAGTGTTCGGTTGGTAGGAGTGGTCTAAGGTGCTCATCAAGGAATATATAAATAAGTAGGTCCAGTAATAGCTATCAAGCACTTTCTTTTAAAAAAGTTTAGTAGGAAATCAATGATAAAAACAATCCAAAAATGATAATAATATATTAAAAATACTCTCTTTATTTAGATTAAATAAATAATTATTAAAAACTAAACAATATTAATAAATGTAAAGTAGTTATTAATAAATTAAACAAACTTTAATTTTAAATATAACAATTTTTAATAAAACAATCAAATTCCAGTTTAACTTGTTATTTTTAAAAACATCATCTCACAATTATAAATTTGATTTTTTATTCTAAAATTTAAGTTAAATAAAAATATTATATATATAATAATATATATATATATAATATATTATATATATAGATTGGTAAACCTTTCTAATTAACACCATACCACTTATTTATAATACAAGGTCATAATTAGTAAATATTTTAAAAACATAAAAAATCACTAAATTATAATTTTTTTTTTACATCATTATTTCTATATATAATATATATATATAATATATATATATATATATATAATTAAAAATATATACTTAAAAAATCATGTAACAAGATTTTTAACCATCCATCTTCATCCCCACTTGATTTGGGGATACTTGTAAATAGGTCTTGTTACAATACTATGGGCCAATACCATGGCTTAACAATACCACATGCTCAAAAAATTATAAATTATTTTATATGACACTTGTTCATATATTATTTTTTTCTAATTAATCAAATCATATTCTTTCTAATTAATCAATTTAATAAAAAGGAAAGGGAGTATAAATATCAATATTTAATTTATGACTACTATTAAGGATATTCTAAAATATTCTATGGAAGTTAAATTTCTAGCATCCACTAAATAATTATGGATAATTAAATTAAAATTATGAAATTAATCGGTGGGTCTGCTATATCGAAAAGCCCTTCATATACATGTATATTGGTTCCACCGATTGCGATTTGCGATGGCAAACCTGAAAAACTATATATTGCGTTTTATAATCCCGGCGGCTCCGCAAGGCGTCTTATGCATATGTGTTAGTTCATTCACTGATTGCGATCTACGATAAAGTTTCCGAACCCGATAGAGATAAGTGTGATAACTTTGTCGGAAGAAAGTGTGTGACCTTGCAGTGAGTCAAGTGAGATGCATGGGGGTTCTAACACACGGAGGGGAAATGAAAGTGTGTCCCTTAGAAGCTTGTAATAGTACGTAGCTTGAAAGGAACACATGAGTGGAATGACATCACAAGCTAGAAAGAAGAATAGTCCACAAACCAAAGTGACGGGTTAAACCAACAACAAGTCTGCAAAAATATTCATACAATTGCATACAAAATAGTTCATACACAAATGCGTAAGTTAAATAACATACATTGCTAAAGCAACCAGAATAGTCCAACATCAATAACAACATATGCATGAAAACATGTTGGCTTTGTTATATATTATTAAGTGAAAGTTCAATCCATACATACACCATTGAAAGCTACTAGCCCCAATAGTGGAACATTACAATCAACACCGCCTGCTCCTCCAAAGAGATGTACTCGCGCTACGTTGTGGAGAAGCCAGGGCTCATCACAATACTCTCGAAGCCTTCTCTAAGCAAGGCCTAGCTAAAAGTTTGGCTCCACAAAAGCCTGTACTATGAGTTATGAGTTTCTATATATAGTAAAGGGTGGGGTGAACCTTGACATTCCCCTTTGACTCTTGGACTACCCTCATGACTCTTCACATTACGTAGTGATTGTTCACATTCCACTTGTGACACTTGGAATTTCACTTACAACATATTTACAATAATACAATTTTCCACATGTACCCATGTGAGACAAAATAAGCTAGAGACAACCAAACAACACAAAACACTATGACTTCGAGGTTTGGGGAAAGACCAACTCGGAAACATCCACTTAATTCTTCTCAGTCATGTACTGATGCCAAGCTTGGTATTGTGCTGTGATGTCCCCAAATTGCTTGATGTTGTCTTGATGAAAGTAGACTCTTGCCTCCATGGCATCTAGGCATGTGGTCTTGGAACCTATGTTTCTCTTGTCCTGAAGCATACGCAACATTGTCCTGGATGTGGCTAGACCACCAATGTACTTATGCATGTTGTCTGTGCTCAGCTGCAAGTCATCACTAGTGACCTCACACATCAAATGCTCCATGTACCTGTCCACCTCTAACTGAACTTGGTTCTTGTGCTTAACTTTGGTGAGGGAACCTGCATCTATTCACTCTCTTCCTCAATTGTTGGTTGTTCTAGCTCATCAACCTATATTAGTGATGTTTTCTTTGTCATTGCGCCTTGCACTTGTTCTCCTTCATGTTTCTTCTTCTTAGCTCCTGTTCTTCCTTCGACTCTTGTTCTGCTTGTTGTGATCTCAGTTCTTCTACCTGCAGGTTCTACTTTTCACTCTTCCTTCACTCTGTTGTTTGTGTCATCTACTTCCTTTTTCTTATGTTGTCAAAGCTGCCTGCATGAAGATTGAATCCACTTTCACTCTGCAGCTTTGTTCTCCCTCTGTTATGTCAACTATGTCCTCTTTCCCTGATCTAGTACTGGATTGTTTCCTTCTGCCACTGTTGTTGGTTTTTCTTCCATGTTACTGTTGACTCATTTTTTGTAAACAGTTGGGCATCTGTATATATTGGCAAGTAAATTGGTGCTTGTTCAACTACTTCCCCAGTTATTTTTTCAGTGGTCACTCTTGAACCAACTCTCTTTGGTGCCATGGTAAAATGACTACTAGAGAGAAGTGCTTCATGAGTATGGTACCTATGGGGTAGAAAGGACACTCATGGAAAGAAAAGATTAGCTCTTACAAATCTAACTTTACAACATGATCAAGCAGCAACCAGGCATCGAATGAGAGGAAATGCGCAGTTTTGATTGACAGGGGTGATTGACTAACTGTGGGAACTACTCACTATGCAGTCCCAACAGTCAGTGCGGAAGCTTAATGACTGGAACTACGCAATGCATAGTTCATTCTGGAACAAGGCCTGGGAGAGACTGCGCATTGCACAGTCTCAGTGGCGACGCTGGGAGACTGACTCCTGGAATTGTGTAGTGCGTAGTTCGAGCTAGCATATGATAGGCTCTGCAAAATTCCACAAGCCAAGCTACAGGCCTTAAGCTCCTAGATCGCACAATGCATACAGTGAGCTGTGAGATCTAGGCAAGGGGAGCCCATACCTGTTCATGGGTAGCTTGTAAACAAGTAGATCTGAAGGATGGTATGATATTGAGTGCAGATCTGACTAAGTGTAAATGTGTACATGTAAAACAAGTGTAGCAATGGATCAAACTGAAGGAACACAAAGCATGTGAAGGGAGTCACCGCAATGGCGACCGTTGGTGCAAAAACAGGAAAACTCATGCGACACTTGGGGAAGACAATCTATAACTTGAAACAACACTTCTAAAATATAAACAACTTAAAATGCCAGTGGTCATTCAACAAAATGAGTGAAACAACACTCTCACAAGCTAGACAAGAAGAAGCAATAGAAAAACGACATAAGGCGATAAAATCAAAACTCACCCTGACAAGCGATGACAATGCTCCAAAGGCTCCTTAATCTCCTAGGAAGGCTAGATCTTGATGATCGATTGCATAAGTGAGCTCTAGAGGCATCCATTACATACATTTGAGCAAATGGATTTCATGACGTGTATGCTTGAGATTAAGGACAACATCGACACTTGGCAGAAATTTCTAAAGATGGCAATGTGTCAACTTTGGGAAACTAATAATGGATCCCTACTTCCCAAGGATGCATTTCCTCTTAGCTTCTTTCTTTTTAGGAAAACTACCATGCACTACCCAGAAAGATTGCATAGTTTTGGGAAGGACCGAGCAACTCTCTAGTTCACGCACTGAGCAGTTTCTTAGCACAGTATGTTTTCCACAATTTCCCAGCTGAAGACAATATGTCAGCTGGGTCTGCACAGTTCTAGAGCCGAAGCTCACTATTAGGTTGATCTACACAATTCTTGAGAGCAAGGCTCATTGCTGGGCTGCATTGCACAACTCCTAAGAACAATTTTGATTGCCCTCTAGGACTGCGTAGTTTTCCAAGGCAACGCAAGAGCCAGATGCAACCAAGTCACGGGGGATCAGCTTGTGTTTAGACAGCAAGTCAAGTAAGCGAACACAAGTTGTAAAGAGAAAGATAAATTCAAATGAAAACATAAATACCTGAGTAGTGCAAGACAAGTTGCTAAGAGTTAAGGAGGGAGGCTCCAAAACGAAGTGAAGGCAAAATTTTGGATGGTGGTTGTAGCCGCTACAACATTGGTGACACACTAGTATAACTCCAACTCTCTATATGGACCTTGTCTCGTGTAAAGTGAGTTTAACTCCTCTATAAGTATTTTTCGATTCTTTGATCGCCATGGGTTCCTTACTAGCTTGCGTGAAAGATATAGTCTCTTCCATTCTCTTGATCGATCAACACACATACAAGGCCAAGTCAACTAACTTGTTTCGATTGGGGATGAGGGGTATATTGATGCACAAGTAATGTAGACTGTCATAGTTTAAGTTTCATCTCTGGTGTTGCTCCACTACCAGCAGGCTTGGACAGTACCCCGATGGAGTCACTTTAGGAACCCAAGCATCGCTCCACTGCCAGCGAGCCTGGATAGTATTCCCATGGAGTGACTTGCTTCAACTCTCTGTACAAGAAGCCTTTCTCTTCTTTTGCCTTTATTTTATATTTAATACTATTATATATATGATTAATATATATATAGTATACTATATATATAATATATATATAATATATTCAGAGAACTGTGCATAGGCACTTATTTATTTCATGAGGTGGAAGAGGGATCTTGACTTATTGAGAGAAGAAGAGGTTGTCCCTTCAGAGAAGTATGTTATATATACCTTTGACATACTTGGTAAGGTTTTTCTCCCTCACCTTACTCTACTTTACTAAGTTGATAAGGGTTTAATCGAATATAGAGAAATCGATTAGAGTAGGCGGTACTAGTTAAACATGTAAGCGTTGTGTTTTCACCAAGACTCACTCTAAACAGAACGTATTTTCCAGCAAGGTGTCATCAACTAAAGAATGCAAGCTCTTCATAAAGATAGGGGATAACAGATAACCAAATGTTTATGGTTGTACAAGTCCTCTTGTACTTCACCCTACTTGTCTCAAGAGCCAAACACGATTTCACGTGAAATTGATCCTACGAGTGCATAACAAGAAAGAAAACAAGAAAGAAAAGGACATAAGTAAAAATAAAGCAAAGTGAGTAAGTATATAAAAACAGGAAAGTAAAGAAAACAATAAAGAAAACACTACTCCAACTCCTAATAAACAATGCATGGGCCTACTCACGTAAAGTGATACTTCCAATGCAGCCACCAACGCATTGATTGGCCCATGTTGGTGAAGGCATGGTCGAAAAGGAAGATATTCAGGCAAACCAACACACAAGAAAGATAAAACAATGAAGACCAACATGCTCGAAGTTTAAATGCATCCACGTAAAAGAAAAGAGTAAAAATCACAAGACAAACACTCTATGGACGTACCATGGTGTGACAACACACTATGCGCAAACAACAAGCATGTGCACTCTTTTGACCTTGACATATGAGAAAACATGAAGAAAGAAGAAAAATTGTGTTTCACAACATGACTTGCTACGTATGACTCCTCTAATGCATGGGCGATAGGATCACATGATTCTGGTGGAGGAAGTGAAATTTGTGACTCATATTGATTTTCAATGCAAATGGGAGAGAGATGAGGAGCCTTGAGTGTTTCAATAGATTTCTTATCGAGAGTGGAACTGACCTCAAGATTGCGATAACCTGACATAACCATCAGCTCGGACTGAAGTGCCTCGACAACTTGAGGGGTTTCCACTTCGTCAGTGGCTAAATCATAAAAGACCGGTGGCTTAGAAATATCAACAACAAGTGAATTAGAATCATGATCGAATGAAGGAGTAAAGAGATCACAACAACCACGATAAAAAAATTCGAGATGTACTTCAGCATCCTCATGATGTGACGAATCATACAGAGGGGTTGATGAGAAACATAAATTTTCATGCTTTGAATTTTTGGAAATGAAAGATGACAGATTGAGTGGATTTGGAAAGAAATATTTGTCCTCACCGCAATCAAATGATAGACTGACATCCTATGCATCCAGTCAATGATCGGAAATAGAAACATCCAAGAATGGATTTTCACAAGACAAATCAGAAATGGCAGGATCACAAAAGATGCCAGGATAGAGCAGACTAGGATCGAACAGAAGGAGGTCATCCTTCACCGCAAGTTCTTCTTTAGATTACCACACATACTCGTAAAAAATGATAGTGCAGGTTGGCTGCTCAACACCAACTGCATTGACAACTTGATCCTCATGAACATCATGTTGAAGAATCAAGGGCAGTGATGTATAGTAGGATTCTTCTAGACTTGATAACAATTTTTGAAGCACTTTTCTTGAATTTATTTTTTCTAGCTTGATCTTCTTCTTCTTATTATTAGTGTGTGTGTTTACTTCATCAAATTGCTACCAAAACACAAGATGTTGGCTCTCTGCCAGGGAAAAACCTCTCTCTCTTAGAGAGGAAAACCCTTTCGTAAATTTTTCTTATTGAAGCTTCTATTGATCAATGCCAAACCCTAGACCCTTGACAAGAATATCATCCAAGCACAAGTCAATCCCTTTCAAGATCACTTCCTCTTGCAACACTTCGTCCTTCCTCTTTCGACACTTCGTTTTCCTCCTTCCGGCACTTTGTTCTTCTTCTTTTGACAATTGTAGAAACCCTAGATGGTATGCCTTAGAGTGATCCTTGTCCTTTTTCTTCCTTCCCTTGAGATGGAGCCTTTATAACTTAAGAAGATGAACTTGTCACCTCCCAACTGAGCCTTCTTTTCTTCACAAAGATTGCAGACTTAGAGTAGTAGTAATACAGCCCTAATTCTTCGCACGTGTGAGGGGATACCTTCACAAAAAATATGTTATATTCCTTCTTCCTCCTTTGCTTGTGTAGCCTTCTTTCTTGCTTGAATGAGAGGCCTTATATGAACTCTTTTCTAGCCCAAACACTTCTCCTTTATGACTGCAATAGGAGAGCTTGATATGGCAGCAAAACAGCCTTCTTGCCTTCGCACGTGTGACTATAATTAGCATTAGAGCAGTTCCCAAAAACTCACTTTGCTTCCTTCCTTTTTCATTGCACTTGGAGACCTCTTTCCTTGACTTCTTCGTATCCTTTACTCATCCTCTTTCTTGTTTATTTCAGAGATGATATAATGATACTTTGAGGAGGTCGAATGGCTCCTTATATAGGAGTTTGTCTCCTTCTTTTAGGCCAACTTGCGGCTGACGTGAAGGCTTGAAGCCGACTTGCTCTATATAATTTAGATTGCTTCTTTTGATGGTGCCAACACTTGGAGGAGACTTATGACTTTTCTTGGAGGTCTTCTTAATAATCTAATACATATTATTACATAGGGTAACAAGCCCATAAGGATATTTAATAAATACATTGAGTCTTTGACTTCCTAGAAGCACTTAAATATGTGCTTGACCTAATCAATGAGCAAGAAACTC
>APFE030897211.1:0-24265 GCA_000404065.3 Pinus taeda | reverse complement strand
GAAAAACTGCTAAAAATAGTAAGTTGTGCTACAATTAAGGAAACTGAAAATGTTGAGAGAAACAATGGTGGGGGTCCAGGTGGACTTGGCAGGTGGCCACAAAGATCCACCTGGATCACCTGTGGAGCTAGAGTTGTTTGATGAGGAGCGGACGGCAGGTCACCTGTGATAGCAACCTTGTCCGTCTTAGATTTGGTAGCTCTAATACTGAGGTATGCTGGGAGGGGTTCGAATAATTCTAACTTGTGAGGCTTTTTAGATATGTGAGAAAGATGTTGAAACCGTTCCTTGAGAAATTTCCAATCAATTTCATTTTCAGCGATTTGAAAAGCAAGATTCAAGAAGCGCACCCAAAATTGAGCAAGAGATTCATCACGTTCTTTCCATAATTTTATAATTTTTTTGTTGAGTGCTTTGCGTTCATAATGATAGAAAGCACATATTAACTCTCTGATCATGTGATCATACGAATGAAGGGATGTTGCGGGAAATGTGTGACACCATTGGTCAACATTCCCATCGAGCATGTAAGCGAACAACCCACAAGCAATGTCATCCGAGGGGACTTCATTCCTGTGACACAAGCCTTTAAAGGCAACTCCATGCCTTAGCAGGGCTACTCCACCTTCACCGTCATACTCAATTTGTGACAAGTCATCAATGACGTCCTCCGACACTTTGAAATCATGTGCATTAGAAAAACATGATGGAGTTGATATTGTAATGTAAGTCATGAATTATGTGCGGATATTAAAAACGTACTTTGAGGACTCAGCTTGTCATCTAGCCCTCCTTCTAGCACCAGAAATGTTGACGGTGTTTGACCCGCTAACATGTCAGGGGATTTCCCTGGTAAGAAGTCCTAACTAGAGCTCACACTATTTGGAGTAGGAGTCCCAATAGTGGGTAGTAAAGTAATGCCTTGATTGCAGTAGCGTACAGAGGTAAGTGTGACAACTTTGTCAGAAGAAAGTGTGCGACCTTTCAATGAGTCAAGTGAGATGCATGGGGGTTCTAACGCAAGGAGGGGAAAAGGAAGTGTGTCCCATAGAAGCCTGTAATAGTACGCATCCTAAAAGGAACACACGAGCGGAATGACATCATAAGCCGGAAAGCGGAATAGTCCACAAACCAAAGTGATGGATTAAACCAACAACACGTATGCAACAAGATTATTACAATTGCATACAAAATAGTTCATAAGCAAATGTGTAAGTTAAATAACATACATTACTAAACCAACCAGAATAGTCCAGCTTCAATAACAACATATGCATGAAAACATGTTGGCTCTGTTATATATTATTAAGTGAAAGTTCCATCCATACATACACCATTGACAACTACTAGCCCCAATAGTGGAACATTATAGTCAACACTGCCTGCTCCTCCAAAGAGATGTACTCACTCTACGTTGTGGAGAAGCCAAGGCTTGTCAAAATACTCTCCAAGCCTTCTCTAAGCAATGCCTAGCCAAAAGCTTGGCTCCCCAAAAGCCTGTACTATGAGTTATGAGGTTCTATATATAGCAAAGGGTGGGGTGACCCTTGACATTCCCCTTTGACTCTTGAACTACCCTCATGACTCTTCACATTACATAATGAGTGTTCACATTCCACTAGTGACACTTGGAATTTCACTTACAACATATTTACAATAATGCAATTTTCCACATGTACCCATGTGAGACAAAATAGGCTAGAGATAGCCTAACAAGACAAAACACTATGACTCCGAGGTTTGGGGAAATACCAACTCAACAACATCCACTTGATGCTTCTCAGTCATGTACTGATGCCAAGCTTTGTACTGTGTTGTGATGTCCCCAAACTACTTGATGTTGTCTTGTTGAAAGCAAACTCTTGCCTCCATGTAATCTGAGCATGTGGTCTTGGAACTTGTGTTTGTCTCATCCTAAAGCATGTGCAACATTGTCCCGAGTGTGGCTAGACCACCAATGTACTTATGCATGTTGTCTGCACTCAACTGCAAGTCATCACTGGTGGCCTCATGCATCAAATGCTCCATGTACCTGACAAACTTCAGCCGGACTTGGTTCTTGTGCTTAGCTTGAATGAGGGAACCTCCATATGTTCACTCTATTCCTTAGTTACTAGTTGTTCCAGCTCATCAACCTCTATTAGCGTTGTTTTCTTTGTCATTGTGCCTTGCCTTTGTTCTCCTTCTCGTTTTTGCTTCTTATCTTCTATTCTTCCTTCGACTCTTGTTCTTCTTGCTATGATCTCAATTCTACTACCTGCAACCTCTGCTTTTCTCTCTTCCTTCGCTCTGTTGTCTGTGTCCTGTGATTCATTTTTCTTCTGTTGTCAAAGCTTCCTGCATGAAAATTTAATCCTCTTTCACTCTGCAGCTTTATTCTCCCTTTGTTATGTCAAAAATTTCCTTTTCCCATGATCCTGTACTAGATTGCTACCTTCTTCCACTATTGCTGGTCTTGCTGCCATGTTAGTGTTGACTCATTTTCTGTAAACAGTTGGGCATCCACATATATTGGAAAGTAAACTGGCGCTTGTTCAACTATTTCCCCGGTATTGCTTTCAGTGGTCTCTCTTTAAACAATTCTCTTTGGTGCCATGATACAATGACTGCTCAAGAGAAGAAGTTCACAAGTGTGGTACCTATGGGGCAGAAAGGACATTCATGGCAAGCAAATATTATCTCTTACAAATCTTACTTTACAGCATGATCAAGCAACAACTAGGGCATTTGATGAGAGTAAATGCATAGTTTCGACTAACAGGGGTGACTTACTGACTGTGGGAACTTCGCACTACGCAGTCGCAACAGTGAGTGTGGAAGCTTGATGACTGGAACTGCGCAATGCACAATTCAATCTAGGACAGGGCCTGGGAGAAACTGTGCATTGCGCAATCTCAGTGGCCAAGATGGGAGACTGGCTCATAGAACTGCACAGTGTGTAGTTAGAGCCATCTCAGGATAGGCTCCACGCAATTCCAGAAGCCAAGGAAGAGGCCTTAAGCTTCTAGATTGTGTAGTGCATGCAGTGAGATGTGAGATCCGAGCAAGGGGAGCCCAAACCTATTCATGGGGAGCATGCAAACAAGCAAATATGAAGGATGGTGTGATGTTGAGTGCATATATGAATAATTTTAGATGTGTACATGTAAAACAAGTGCAGTAATGGATCAAACCGAAGGAACACAAAGCATGTGAAGGGAGTCATTGCAATAGCGACCGTTGGTGAAAAAACAAGAAAACTCATGCGACACTTGGGGAAGGAAATGTATAGCTTGAAACAACACTTCTACAAGCTACACAATTTAAAAGGTCAGTGGTCTTTCAACAAAATGAGTGAAACAACACTCTCACAAGATGAACAAGCAGAAGCGATAGAAAAAGCGGCATAAGACGATAAAAGCAAAACTCACCCCGAAAAGCGATGACAATGATTCGAAGGCTCCTTGATCTCCTAGGGAGATAGAGCTTGATGATTAAGTGCATAAGTGAGCTCTAGAGACATCCATTACATAGATTTGAGAAAATGGAGTTCATGACGCGTATGCTTGAGATCAAGGACAATAGCGAAACTTGGCAAAAACTTCTAAAGGCAGAAATGTGTCACCTTCGAGAAACTAATGGATCCCTACTTTCCAAGGATGTTTTTCCTCTTAGCTTCTTTCTTTTTAGGAAAACAGCCATGCACTGCTCGGAAATATTGTGCAATTTGTGGAAGGATCGAGTAACTCTTTGGTTCATGCACAGCTTTTGAACATAGTATATTCTGTGCAATTTCTGGGTTGGGTGGCTCTAGGTTGCCTCTCAGGCTCTACGCAATTTCCCCACAAAAGATAGCTTGTCATCTGAGTTTGCGCAGTTCTAGAGCTGAAGCTCACTGCTGGGATGATCTGCGTAATTCTTGAGAGCAAGCCTCACTGCTAAGCTACACTGCACAATTATTGAGAGCAAGGTTAACTGTCCTCTAGGACTATGCAGTTTGCCAAGGCAATGTAAGAGCCAGATGCAACCAAGTCACGGGGGTTCTTCCTGTGGTTAGAAATCAAGGCAACTAAGTGAACACAAGTTGCAAAGTGAAAGATAAATTCAAATGAAAACACAAGTTGCAAAGTGAAAGATAAATTCAAATGAAAACACAAGTACATGAGTAGTGCAAGACAAGATGCTAAGATTTAAAGAGGGAGGCTCCAAAATCAAACGAAGCAAAATTTTGGAGGGTGGTTGTAGCTGCTACAACAAGTTGATAAGCATATAAAAATCTATTTTCATTGATGGCTCCCTCGCGCTGGGTGCCTCGTTCTAATTGAACCTATTCACGAAGACATTTTGGTGTATTGGGCATCCTTAGCTTAGATTCTTGAAGGTTTACTAAAATGTATCAGACGCCTTTTTTTTAAATTCCTTTGGTCTAGGAGAAAAAAGGAGTTCTCCTTGCCATGGGTGGTATGGGGAGAAATTTCTCATCCAAAATATCTAGGGGGATAGGGTCCTAGGAACAAATTCATGTTTACACATGCTTTGGCGGAAAAATGTGGATGGTGTCTGAGAACATCACATAGTTTATGGTCTATGTAGTTATAACTAAGTATACTTAACCTCTCTTTGTGGAAGATTGGGTTCATCGAGGGGACAAAACGAAGGGGAATATCTCGATTATATGGAGGGCATTGCTCAATACTTTTGGGACCATCCGTAGGGGTTTGGATTGGAAAGTTGGTTCAGGTGCTTGTGTTCATCTTGGACAAGACCCATGGCCAAGGATTGGAAGAGATCATCTTCTTCCTCCTCTCTTAATTGATTTCTTATGGGATCAGGGGGGGTCTCTAGGCTGACTCATATACCTGAACCAAATGCTACCACTATTTTGTTTTAGGGTTAGAAATCTTGTGTTAAGCTGGACATTTCGGTTGAATTTTCTGGTGCGTGGAAAATTTTCCTTGGGGCACTTCAATGTGGATATATTATAATTTCTGATAGAGATGATGAATTGGTGTGGTTGATGTCTTCATCTGGAGTATATTCTCTAAAGTCAGGTTATGCCTTCATATCCACAAATCTTAATCCTATTGCCCCTTGATGGTGGTGGAAGTTTGTTTGGAAAACTTGTTGTCTACTTAAAACAAATCTTTTTATGTGGTGCATATTGAATGAGACTGTCCTGACATGGGATGTTCTATGCACAAGTTTCTCTTAGGGCCCTAGCTGGTATTATATTTACAAAGTGACTGACGAATCTATTAATAATAGAAACAATAAATTCCAATTTAATGTCCTTGAATTAAATTGTGAATTAAATCGAAATTCTATTCTCATAGCAACTTGAAATAGTTACTTAAGTTAAATTGAGTTAATTGACTTAGGAAATTTGAGTTAGAAGTCTATCTAAAGTCATGTAGAGTGATCCCTAAATTTTAGGGGCTCGGGTTGAGTTCTTATTGAGTTGTAATTATTTAATTCAGTTTAGCTGAGTTAAATTCAGTTAAACTAGTTCTAACTGTTGGAGGAACTAGTGAGTTGTCAAGTGAATTAAATTGGATTTAATTCACATGCAATGATCAATAAGATAACTTATAATTCACTCAAAAATAACTTGAAGATCGATCGATCATCTTGTGGATTCAAAAGGATTTACTGGTGCGAGATCACAAATGGGAGATCTATAACAAAACTGGCACTCTAATGGAATTTCAAAATTAGATCTATGCAGGTAGATCCATTCAGGACCAAAGGTGCTTACAAGATTATGGGGTAGAATGAAACTCCTCGATCATCATTGCGGGGGGTTTGACAGGATCAAAGATCCCTAAGAGCCTGGGGTTAGCCAAAGGACAAACCAATGGATCTACATCATTCAAAGACGCCCTCAAAGGAAAGGTTGTAGCTTCAGGTAAACCTGAACAAACTCTCAATATTCATGGGCCCTATATTGTGGAGGAGATGAATGATATTCAGGTAATGACAATATTTCTAGCAGAGATCAATAATATTTGTACAACCTATCAATCATATGCAATCATTTGCAGGTTCAATGGTTTCTGGCCAAAATGTGTGGATCTTTATGACTTGGACAATTAACTGTGAGATTCATTTATGCTCCAAGTGTTTCTTCATAGTAAAATTTGAATCATCACAGATCAGAGATCAAGTTTTACATGAAGGTCCATGGTTTTGGGGAAATGCAAGATTATATATCACCCCATGGTTCCTAGATTTTGATGCTAATTCAATGATAATTTCCAAAATTACAGTCTCGGTAAGACTCCATAAATCACCCCTTCACTTTTGGCATCCAAAAGTATTGGAAGGAATCAACAACATGTTGGGGAGACAGTATTTTGGCAAGGAAATATCATAGGATGAAAAAGAAACATGTCAGAAAACCTAAGGGATGGAAATTCCCAACACCACAACCCGATGAAGAAGAGGAAGAGGAGGACTTGGGACCCCCCATCACTGAGGAAATCCCAAATCCACAGACATCTTCAACAAACAAAGAATTGAACTAGGATGGGACAATAGTATTAATTTCACAAAATCCAAGAGTAGAAAGGCACTTATGCCAAGAAATGTCGAAGGAGAAGGAGATAGGAGGATTCAAATGTCCTTATACATCTGGGAGCTCAGACTCAGATAAGGAACATCTGAGGCAGATAGAAGAGGAAAAACTAATTATTGTAACAACCACTCGTCATCAAGGAAGATGGTGAATAGTAGAAAAGAAAAAAGGAAGAAAATGGTGACTAAACTCTTCTGCTTACCGCAAATTTAATTTTTTATTTTCTAATTTTTTGGTTTGACTATATAGACACCAGCTTCTTAAATGGTGCACCTTGAGACAATAAAATAAGGTGCACCTTAAGACAATAAAATAATGCACTATGTGATGTAACTTTTTAATAATTAAGTTCATATCTCAGTTAATTTTTATTTAATCTTAAGTAA
Organism: Pinus taeda; assembly: GCA_000404065.3. Taxonomy (NCBI): domain Eukaryota; kingdom Viridiplantae; phylum Streptophyta; class Pinopsida; order Pinales; family Pinaceae; genus Pinus; species Pinus taeda. The sequence continues at coordinate 17,326 of APFE030897211.1, read as the reverse complement.
CAGTGACATGATTTATTATTGTTTGAAGGTTGATGACAATTTGAATTGTTTGATTAAAATGTTAATATAATAATGAATAAAGAGTATAGTTTATTTGAAATGATTTTAAGAACTTAATTTTATTGAGATATGATTAAAAAATAAGAACCACAGTTGAAAAAAAAATTCAAATTATTTTTAAATGTTTACAAAATTTATAATTTAAAAACTTCTAATATGTAAGATTAGAATAAACATCTAAATTATAAAAAAAAACAGATAAGTTCAAAAACCATACAACAAATATATTAAATAAGATAATTAGAAATACTTTAAAATATATATAATTTTTATTTTCAAAATTAATTATTATTATTTATAATTTATACATAATTTTTTCCGGATAAATCACATCTTTATTTTAAAGTCAAAAATTTTTGAACCAAACAGGTTTGACCACAAAATTAACGTTAAACAGATTAACAATAAATACACTAAAATCAAACAAAGCGTTCTTTCGGTCTTCCAAGCTATCCTCCACTTCATTGATCTCACCTAATCTTGTTTTCCCGTTCTATACACATCGCTAGGGTTAGTGGCGGGGTCCACTGGACATCAGTGCGCCGACACCTTTGATTCCAATCAGATCTCCCTCGTCTTGTGAACGAGCAGCAATTTCCACGAGACAAGGATACGTGAAAAAGATTATTAAATAAAAACATAGACTTAGAAAAACAAATAACAAATGAAATTATACCGAATCCCAAAAAAATTAATATATCATGCAATTAAATATCAAAAGTCAGCTAATTCTTCTATTTTAATAGAAGAAAGGACAGACACAATGACAGCCACAGAAATCTGTGCACGTACAATGTCATCTCGGAATACTGTTTAGAGCCATGTGCCTGAAATTAAATCACCGACTTTCGTTCCGCGGGATCTATTAGTAATTTGGTTATCTTTTCATGGAATTAAAATCATTATATATCCATTTTAATCCGCTGTCTTTTTATTTTTTTGTATGGAAGAAAGAAAAAAGAAAAAAAGAAATATATATATATATAAATATTTTGGTGATTTAGGAAAATAAGATTATCATAATTTTATTATTAAAAAACAATTAGTAATGTAATATATTTTATTTAATAGGCATATTTAACTTATTATATTTATAAACTAATATAAAATATTTTTTTATTAATATATTTTAAATAGAGGATAATATTATTTATTAATAGTGAAATATTTTATATATTTATATAAAACATTTGATTATTAATAATAGTTTTTTATTCTTATATGTCAATTTTATATTAAAAATTGAATGGATGAATTTTATTAGGAAAGAAATTGAATTATTTACTTTTAATTATTTCTTCTTTCTGGATATCTAAATATTTTACTATGATCAACGTATATATGAGCATAGTTCAAGGAGAGAACATTTTTGCCCAAAAAATAATGGAATTCTCAGCATGATTTTGACAAAATTGGTTGGAATTTATAGGAAATTGGGGTTATAGCTATCAAGCTTCAGGGATTTTTGTTGCCCCAAGGGTTTTTTATGGTGTTAAATCCATTTCCACCATTAAAAAATGATTCAACCACTACCAAGATCATTTTTTTTCAATGGTTGGATTCTAGCAAGAAATGGTCATCTTGGAGAAATTGTCGTCTCTCGACAACCCCATATATATGTGTGCATGCACTTTCTCTCTCTCTCTATATACATATATAAGAAATTTATATTGAAATATATTAGCTCACATGAATATTCAAACTTTTATTATAAGAGTGGGACCATTTTTTTTTTTACATAATCTGTTGCTGTTTATATTCCAAAAAAACAGTGGGGAGACTAAGCTCCTGTATTACAAGGCATTATGCCCGGGAAGTAAAGTAAGGAAATATTTCAGGGAAGACAAAATTTCTCTTTGCTTCTGTCATTCTTGACTTTTGGAAAACCTGAACAAGTATAGATTCTAATGAACTGAAATAACAAGAAACAGAATTTGCAAGGCATGCTTAGTCTATGTTTATATGACTGATTTGGTGGGCTGTAGATTCTTTGAGATTGCCATCGGCTTCTACGTTGCTTAGATTTGAAGAGCTGGTGTTGGGAGCATTTCTTTTTTCCATAATGAATTTCAGAATGTCGATGGACTCCTGGACATGGCTGCATCTATTGGAGAGATCATTGAACTGCTCCTAAAGTGAAGAAACTTTGTGGAGAAAAAGATTGAGGTCGACCTAATGCTTCTCCTTAGCAATCCTAGCTTGGGTGTCGATTTTGGTGTCCAAAATCTTTTGATGAGCACAGATTTGTTCCAATTTTGCTTGCAGATCGACACAGTGGAGGCAATCTTCACTTCTCACCATTGTGGAAGGCCAAACTATGTTCTTAGTGCTCTAAGAGGTTAGAGCGGTGCAATACTACTGAACCAACGAGCCTGGGAAGAGGGAGCTTTGAGGAGGAACGATAGTGTAGAGAGAAGGGGAGTGATGGCTTGAAGCAGAGGAACTGCTGAGAGCAAACGACAGAAGGAGCGATAAGTAGGCGGGCTCTCACGAGCGGTTAAGGGAGAATGGGGTGGGGATCACAGGAAAAAAACGAGAAGGATCACGGGAGAGGAGAGGGCAGAGCAGAGCAACATGGGCGATGGGACAAAAAGGAGTTAGGCGGATCGTTTCTAGAGATTTGGTGAAGAAATCATAATGTTGGCGAATATCAAGGTGGATTTTAGCAGCAACCAGGACCTTAATCTTCTTGAGGACACTGCGAGTGTCAGTGTCAGTTGCTTTGCTGCGGGGCGTTCTGAGCATTGATATGTTTCTGATCATGGCAGATATTGTTGGGATTCGATTGAGTTGCATAGGAGATTTCCTTTGGATCTGTTACAAGCTCTATTGGCACAAGTGTTAGCCTCCTTGTTGAAAGTTCGAAGAACATGGAAGAAGCGGAGATCTGTCATTTGTTGTGCAAGAGCTTGGTACCGATTGATAGTTTGCTGCAGGAGCACATTGGAGGCATTTCGGTTGTGAACCATTAGACTAATGATGGCGGTCGAGTCGCCAAGGACCATTGCAGTGATTATGCTAAGTTTTTGAAGCTGGACGAGCCCTTGGTATAGTGCGAGAGTTTCAGCCCTGTTGTTGGAGAGGGGACCTAACCCCCATTCATAAGTCATTTTAATATCTCCGTTAGCATTGTAGATGATTCCACCAGCCCCTGTTGTTCTAGGATTAGATTTGGAGGCCCCATCGAAGAAGAGATAGTAGGTGTTGTTGTTTCTGAGCCAAGTTGAGAACGACTCATCTTTCAATCTTACTTTCCAACTGTGATTAGAGTTGTTGAGTTGGCTCCTGATGTTACTCTCGCTTTGGTTGCTGTTACTTTTATCCAACAAATAGCCAATGAAATTCCTTTCTTCAACACAGAGGTCGGCGATGTCAATTTTCTTTTGACTTTTGATTGAGATGGTTTCCAAAGTAAGACTCCTTCCCTTGTTACATAATTTCCTTGTGATGGTTTCTTTGTCTTTGAAGACCATGCAGTTTCTTGCCAACCATATGTTCCATCGAAGAGAATAGGGAAGAGCATCCCAAACTCTTTTGGCAATATTGTTCTTCTTTTGTTGCCACAGATAGTTCTTCTTCCAAAGGTGTAGAACTTCTGTAATAGAGTTATGGGGGTTCTAGGAGAGATGGGCATTGAAAGATATTTCTTTCAAACAGGCGGTGGCAAAGGGGTAGGCGATGAAGAGGTGCTAGATGGTTTCTTCAGCAGCTTGGCAGTTTGGGCAACGGGAAGGACCAAGTATGCCTCGCTTTTGCAAGTTGTCAGAAGTGAGAATTTTCCCTTTTAGGAGAGCCCAAATGAAGAATTTTATTTTTGGGATGGCCTCTAATTTCCAAATGATTTTACAATGCGACCAAATGGGCATGGGGTATTCACTGCTACAAATATATTGATGGGTAGCGTGGATTGTGTAATTGGAACCTGAAGGATCCCAACGGAAGCCATCGATGCCATTTTTTTTAATTGGAGCTATGCTATGAAGGTGGGCTTAGATATTAGCAAAACTCGCTTTGAGGTTTGTGGGTATGGCTGGAAAGGTCCATCCTGTCCAAATATGAGATTGGGTATCCCACTGAGAAATTTGATCCAAGTAATGAAGCCCTATGTTGTCAAAGAAGGAGAGAATTTGATTAGTTCCAGGTTGGCTGCTGTCCCATTATTCTATCTGCTCCGATTTTGATGTTGGTGCCGCCCTTGGGAACTTTGGAAATGTTTTGGGCAAGGAAGGGGATTGCTTTCTTGCACAACCTCCATATTTTATAGCAAACTCTGTTAGGGATATCGTAATCCAAGAGGTGTTGTCTTGGATAGTTTAGATATTTAGCTTCCAACACACTTTTCCACCAAGCAGAATGGCTGCTAATGAATCTCCAAATGATCTTGCCACCAAAAGCCAGATTTAGGAGCTTGGTAGATCTGATTCCTAGGCCTCCACAATCCTAGGTTTGAATGACCTGCTTCCAACTTACAAGATTGAACTTCTTTTTTTCATTTTTCCCCCTTGCCAAAGGAAATGACGGAGGATGACTTCCATTTTGTGACGAAAAATGGCTGGAGCTTGCAGAAGCATGAATTGGTATAAGGGTAATGAAGAAAGACCTGTTTTTAGGAGAACTAGGCGACCTACTGGATTGAGCCAAGTGGAACCCCATTGCTACACTTTCCTTTTCATGTTATCTATGATAGTATCCCATACTTCAGCTTTCAGAGGACCAGCACTCAATGGCATGCCCAGATAAGTGAAATGCTCCCAGTCTAATTTGCAAGGGACCCCAAAGGTGTTGGTGATGTTATGGAGGACTTGAGCGGAAGTGTTCCAACCATAGATGCAACTTTTGAGTTGATTGACCATACCTCCTAAGTAGCTCATGTATTTGTCTAAGAGGGCTTTGAAATGACAGGCTATTATATTGGAGGCTCCTCCAATTAACAAAGTATCATCAACAAATTGAGAGTGGTTTATGTTTTTTAATTCCATTCCAAAATTTAATACCTGTGATAAGACCGACACGCAGATTGTGATCCAAGGCTTTACTGAAAGACTCAACCATCAAGATGAACAGGTCAATAACAGTGGGATTATTAATGTTTTAGAATGCCTTTAATTAAGTCTAACCAAATATGTTTATTCACTTGTTTTTTTATTATAGTCAACATTGTTTTTTCTTTAGAGTCTCTTTTTAGAGAGCACTTGTTAATTCCATGTTGAGCAAAGACGAAATCACAAATTGCTCTCATACATTGTTTAGACAATGAAATCAAGAGCCAAACCATGAAATCAAGAATGGGTGGTGAGAGATCTCTCAAGGTTTTGAAGCATTTCAAGAAGATCCAAACCTACATCAAGGAATTTTCAGATCTTGTGCTAGAGATTGGGGAGATGGATGATAAGGATAAGATGTATAACTTTATTAGCAAACTCCAACCATGGACAAAGAAGGAAGTCATGGAGCAAGGTGTGTAGACTCTTAGAGAGGTTGTTACTATAATGGAGAATCTTCTCAGACTACCATAAATTTGTGAAGGAAGAAGTAGTGAAGAATCTTAGACTAAAGTCAAGCATAAGAAGGCCTCCTTTAAGGCTATCAACTCCGAAGATATGCAAGTGATCGGTTCATTTGAGGATGTACCTATACATATGGGAGAATGGGAAGGTGTACCTTACAATAGTGCATTTAGATGACTATGACTTGATGTTGGGGTAGGAATTATTGATTAACAAGAGTAGAGACCCGAATGCAATAACGAAGATAGCTACCATCTTTGAGGATGACCAACAATTTTGTGGAGTTAGATGTGGAGATATGAGCAACGCCAATATAGAGTCTATTCTCTCATAGCCTGTGAAGACTATGATCACTCTAAAAAACAAGATAGAGGAGTTAGATAAGAGTATGAGAATTTAGGAGGAGACATCCAAGAAGGAGGTTGTGATGGCATCAGTGGTTCATAGGTGTGACCAAGGGAGGCCTTGGTATATTGAGGCCATGAAAGGAGATGGTACATCAACATTGAGCCTAGGAGGTTGACCATGCGATTCTGAATTGGAGAAACTAGTTGAAGAGGAAAAGGGTAGGATGGGTCATATCCACCTTTGCTGACCTATGTGATGAGGAAGTATGGAGGGATGCTTTGAGGTGAGTGGATGAGAGATGCAAGTGGGGATCACCCTGACCACCACACCTTTTCATCACATTAAGCCATTAGCAGATGGCTCATTGTTGTAACTAGATGGTGATCCAATATCACGGGTGTGCCTAGGGTGGGCCCTCTAAAACATGGATATTGATGAGCTTGGATGGACTGAAGTCAAGGACATTTCACTATGCGAGGCATGAATTCTTACAGAACTTGGTGCAATGATCAGATTAGCTACCTACTTAGCCAAGTGAGTTGAGGGGATTCAAGACACGGTGACATGCAGAGGTGATTTCTAGAGATATAGTTAGAGGAAACATCCATTAGAGTTATACATCATGATGTCAATATCTAGAGACATATGACAACGAGATCGTGGATGGAATATAGTAGAGATGATAATAATTTTGAGTAGGGGAGGATCTTAAGCCCTAGAGTTGGGTATGTCTTTAACCGAGGTGCGTTCCAAGGGAGACATCCCCATCTTTATGTTTATATCACAAATAATGTGATAGTATAGAGGATTTGGTCGATGGTTGAGTAGTGGGCGAAGGATTTGGTGACACTAAGATGGTCACGAATAACCAAGAGGTGTGGGCAAGAGTGCATCTAGTTCAATGGTAGAAAACTAAGATTTGTGGTTTCCAATTGGACGCATGTGCATTGGAATGAGGACAGCTTGGTGGCACATTCGCCATGAAGGACATGACATGATCAAGCATCCTAGCCCGCCCTAAAGAGGAGAACTGAAGTGGGTAAGAGTGCACATGAGCTTGGTGGCATGGGTGCCACAAAGGTGTGGCACGACCAACAAGTGCATCCCTAAGGATGAGTTGGAATGAGTCAACTTGAGTGTCGAATGGATCGAGCGTGAGATGGCGCAAGTGTAGTTGGAATGACAAGGTTGGATTGAGCATGGAAATAACTGCACTATGAAGGTTGGCTCAAACTGAATTAGTATGTGGAGAGCAACTCGTAGGAATAAGCTAACCCAATTGAATGGATAAGACACAATGGCTAAAGAAAATTGAATGAAGGGAAGACTCATATATATAAGTGTAGAAGTGCACGATGAGAGGACACAACTCAGAACGCATGACATACAAAAGTCAAGGGATAAGTAAAAAAGTCATAAGGCGAAGATGAGTAACCAAATAAGTGGCAAAGATGAGCCGAGCTAGTAGAATTGAGATCGAGGGAGCTCAGGTGAGTCTGCACTTGGAAGACAAACCAAGCAGGCGGAGAAGGAATCGAATGGTGTTGCAAGTAGGGTGGAGATGACCCACCAATTTGATCGAGCTAGGTGGCATGGTTTTCTAAGAAAGTAAATTTTGTATTGGCTTGTTTTTTGTATTAAGGGCCAAGCCTTTGTATCAAACCCTCATGCAAAGAAGCTTTACATTGTTTAATAAAAGAAGAAGGCCGAAGGTATGTTTCATACAAATTTTGCATTTGTGATGATGATGTGAATTCTTGACATGTGCTGGTCATGAATGAATGTTAACTAAAGTAACGTGATAATAATATTTACAATGGGTTATGATATTATGCTAACTAATCGATAATATAGAGATTATATAAGTAAACTTATTGTGAGGTGTAGTTTGGGTGGAGTAACACTGTGCTACACTAGGCATTTGTGAAACACATCCGTGACACATGCTTGAGGGGTCATGGTTCCCAACAAAATCGCCTTGTAACTGTGCAGATCCCCTAGGGTAATAACATCCTTGAGGTGAAAGTTTGATAGTTATTATGGTGTTTGTTGCTTGAAACATATTTATATTATTTAAGTTGATGTGAAGGGTGTCTAAAATTGAAAATTATTTTTTCAATTCTATTATAGTTTAGTTTTTCAAATTTGTTGTAGTTTAAAACATCTAATTGATGTTTAATATGATTTATTGTACTTGTTTAGCATGTAGTGTTCTTTTTTAAATTGTGATTGACATTAATTTAGAATATTCAAAATTTGATATGTAAATAAAATATAAAAATTACCTTTAAAAAAAATTGATAGTGTTCTTGATTATACATTAGCAAAGATTATATAATATTTAAATTTGGAACTTTACAAGTATCATTTAATTATGTTGATAGGTGTGATCTATTTCAGAATAGACCTACATAATTTCCATTCTTTAAACAATAAAAAATTATGCATGGTGTAGATTTCACAATGTGATAATATTCTTCATTGCACACACAATCTAATGCCTGAAATTAAGGGTTTCCAAACATTTTTTCAATTTCTGGCCTCCACTCCTCTATTAACGTTACAAATTATGAGCATAACCACACCTCCATTTTTTTTCCAATGTTCCAAGTTCTCAACATTACAATTACCAAATACGTATTTTGATTGTTATCGACATTTATCAACCATTTAATTTATATGGATGTGCTAGTATTATATTATTATAAATGTGCTATATTTACTTAATCTTAACATCCACAGGGTATTCAAAACAAATAAAAATAATTTTGCAATAATGAAGATAAAGGTCTATTTAACTATATTCTTTATTCTTACTCAAATATATAAGTATAAATGTGTTTAATATGATTCCTTTTATTGGTTGATGGAATTTTATAATGTATAACACTAACTTAGAGTAGAATAAAAATTTATCATAAATATAGTTCATATGTAACTATTACATGGAGATTAAGAACGAAAAACTCAGACGTGAATGTTTTTCTCTTAGCTATTATTTAATTATTATTTTAAATTATAATATTAAAATTTTAGAAATTAAAACCTAATATAATTCAAAATTGTAGCATCTATTCCAAAGGCTTATATTAGGTTTTATTTTATGTGTATTGGATAAGAGTGACTAGAGACGATATGTTATTGTAAGGAAATTTAAACTTACTAATATCAAATTCACTTATCTTACTTATCTTTGTGAGATAAAGAAGTGGTGATATAAAATTCAGTCATCTTTGTGAGATAAAGAAGTGGTGATATTAATTAGGTATTGATAAATTAATACGAAGATGGGTATGCGTTAAAATTTTATTGCGTTATTTTAAAAGTTAAACTATTAACCGATTTTAAATGCCATCAGTGAAAGGTTAATGATAAACTAACCATTACTTACGATAATTACAAAAGCTTTTCAATTGTTAGAGGGTTTGAGGATTTTTTTTATAGTATTTTTTATTGGTGAAAATTTGTCAATTGTTTTTAGTCATTTTTTAAAAATATTTTGTTAATTGATGTAAAATAAAATTGATAGGAATAGGTTTTTTTTCAAGGCATTTTGAATGTTTTCAAAAGTAATATTTGAATTTTTTTAGAATTATCTTTCTCAAATCATGAATATCATAAATATCCATTGTATTAATCTCAATATTTGAGAGGATTTTCAAAATTAATTTATACTCAAAATGCATTTTGGCAATCATAATTTGGAAGGATCATTAATTTTTTTTTGCATGCACAGTAGCAATAGATATTTATTAGACAATGATTCAAATAACAATGATAGTTCTTAAAAAAGAGGAGAAAGGGAAACATAAAGTAAAATGTTGAGATCAACAAAAAAGAAGGAGGAGGTAATATTAGAAGAAAAGTAAAAAAAAAACATATGGTATTACTTCTTGTTGAAGGATGGATATTATCTTTATCAAAATACACTAAGAAAGATAAGGGAGTGTTATCCAAAGACATGCTTTATGTGAAAATCTAGGAACCAAACCCACTTCCTGAGTTAGATACTAATGTATTTATTTTTATTAATAAGAGAACATAACAAATTGCTCCATCCATTTTACATAGTTATGTCTTTTTCCTGTCAATGGTGTAGATATTCCATACAATAACAAAGTTGAAATGATAAAGCATGTTATCCTGATGTATAAATATTTGATGTCGATGTGGCTTGCCCATTGTCTACCAAGTATGCATAAATATGGAATTTATGTAAATTATAAAGCGAGAATGCATAATCAAACTACATTTACCCTATGGTATCATTTCATCATGACTATCCAACCCAAAGAAATGACTCAATCATCAAGTTCTATCTCATGACAAAGTGGAAACCCATCCATGAATGTCAAAGCCATTTGTACCTATGATCATAACATCAATTCCACTTTTCAAGTGTAAAGTTTGAATTTGAGCCCCACTATGAAGAATCTTGGCTGCTAGGGTGCACCTGTAGGGAAATTGATTATATTTGTTTCAGTTATGATGTTTCTAAGATGATATTTTGTTCATGAATATGCATTAAAAGGTATATCAAATATGGATGTTTAACCTTCCATCCATTGAATGTTAAGAAGTTGAAAGTTATGTTATATCTAATGTCGTGTTGAGAGCTACATTGAAAGTTACACCACTTTGAAAATCGGTTTGCTATAGGTAAATATACATAAAGTAAATAATTTTTTTACCAAAATTATTTTCCAAACAAACTTAATGTTACACTATCATAACTGGAAAGTCTAATTTGCTTGCACTATTCTCTTTCCTCTTTAGAAAGTTTTCTAGGAATGCCTTTGCCATTATTCTAAGCAAGCCTTTGAAAAATAACACATTGATCGATTATAAGATGAAAATAATTAATGAGAGAGCTAATTCTGTTTTATACTTTTTAACTATTATTTACCATACATTATGTTTGAATATGATTGACATTATTTATGTCTTATTGTATCTTTTATCTAATTACATATAGATGTTTATGTCACATGTAGATCGTGATAAAGTAGTTGATTTAGGGTAGGTAATACAATATAACTTTTATATGTTTTTGATCAATTCCTATTATTATTCTAATCCATATTAACTATTGATTGTTTTTAGGCATCCATCCCACCTTGTTATGGTGATGATTATTACTATTTTGATGATTATGACCTTCTTACCTACCAAAAACTAAGTTAAGGATTGACACATAAACTACCATGTTTGATGTTAGATAGTTTTAAAGAAAGCATAAAAAATAACGCATTGATCCATTATAAGTTGAAAGTAATTAATGAAAGAGCTAATTATGTTTTATACTTTTTAGCCATTATGTACCAAACATTATGTTTGAATATGATTTACATTATTTCTGTCTTATTGCATCATATATATATATATATATATTATATATATAAATATATATTATATTATAATATATATATGTCACATGTAGATCATGACAAAGTAGTTGATTTAGGGTAGGTAATATAATACAACTTTTATATGTTTTTGATCAATTCTTATTATTATTCTAATCCATATTAACTATTGGTTGTTTGTAGGTTTTCATCCCACCTTGTTATGGTGATGATTATGACTATTTTGATGATCACGACCATGCATCTACCAAACAATAAGTTAAATATTGACACATAAACTACCATGTTTGATGTTAAATAGTTTAAAAGAAAGCATAAAAAATAACGCATTGATCCATTATAAGTTGAAAGTAATTAATGAAAGAGCTACTAATGTTTTATACTTTTTAGCCATTATTTACTATACATTATGTTTGAATATGATTTAACTTATTTATGTCTTATTGCATCTTTTGTATAATTACATAAAGATGTTTATGTCACATGTAGATCATGGAAGATTAGTTGATTTAGGGTAGGTAATACAATATAACTTTTATATGTTTTTGATCAATTGTTGGTCCGGTCTATTGCTCTTTCCTTGTGCCTATTTTGCCTTAGGTGGATGGTTCACGGGGTACACCTTGTGACTTCATGGTATATTCACGGATTGGCCAGTTCCTATCTGGAAGGTTGTAATTTCCTAACTGCCGCAGTTTCTACTCGTGCTAATAGTTTAGCACATTCTTTGTTGCTATTATGGGGTCCCGAAGCACAAGGAGATTCTTATTATTATTCTAATACATATTAACTATTGGTTGTTTGTAGGTTTTCATCCCACCTTGTTATGGTGATGATTATGACTATTTTGATGATCACGAGCTTGCATCTACCAAAAAATAAGTTAAGGATTGACAAATAAACTACCATGTTTGATTTTAGATAGTTTAAAAGAAAGCATCAAAAGACCATGTGGTTGCTTTCAAATATCAATTAATTTAATGTATCAATTTTGATGTTTGACTCATTTAATTGTGTTAATTTGTGCATATTCTTGATTTTGTTGAATTATACCTCACATAAATAAAATAAAGATTATATCAATTCTTGTGACAAGATTCCAAGGGCATTAAGAGTAACACATGCATCTACTCGTGGTGCATCTATTATTGCTCATGTTATTGTTATCTCTACTCTTGCACTTACTACTAGTGCCCTGATGACTATTGCATCTAGTAGTTTTGGTGCTCCTACTCTTGGTTTTTTTGGTACTTAGCTTCAAATAACAATCCAAATCCCTCATTAGTAAAAAATAATCAACATTATAGTGTAATTACCTATTTATTTACACATGGAAAATGACCTTGCTATAAAAGAGACTAAAAATTCATGAGAACCATTATACCTTAAATTATATTCGATTTTATACGAAATTAATAATAATATCTTTTATGTTGATTTAAATCTAATTATAATATATTTGTATAGAATAACTTATCATTTTAAAAAAATATATGAGAAAATGTTTCTCATTACTAATCAGAACTAGCTATACACACCAAAAAGCAAAATTAAAAAATAATAATAAAAAAATTCTTTAATTCCAATATTCAACTAAAAGATGGTTTATTTGGACCCAGGAAAATATTTGAAATAACATGTAAATGATTAAAATAACTAAATCATATACTTATTACTACTAAACTCTATATTTTTATACCTACCCAAAAGTTTTTATACTTTATTTTGTAAATCCTGTAATATAACAAACAAGGTTTTAAACTAAATTCTTTGTGCATGTGTGCTGCTCTTAATGCCGGATTAACTTTTGAATGGCAATAATCCGGCATTGTTGTTTTCTTCTTCTACAGGTTAGGTGGTTGACACGTAAGCTTTCTAAATGATAGAATGAAAGTGAGGCTGATATCTTTGGAAGACTTAGTTGTTGTCGGTAGTAATTGTCAGCGAGTCTTTTGGAAAAAGCCGGCGGTAGAATGAAAGTCGGTGTGACTGGTTTCTTGAAGAACGAGGCATCGTTTTCTTAATAATGCACTTTGGAAAGTTGCGAGTCCCGTCTAGAAGGGTAGGTGGATAAGAGTGAAAATTGTCACGGTATGAAAGCGTGGGTATCTTTAAATGGGTTACCAGGGTTGGCGGATGGCAGGTACATTTGACTGAAAATGTGGGCTGGAAAAGTGGGTTACTATATTATTTATTAAAAATAAAATTTAAAAATTTATTAATCTAGTTATATAAATAATGCACTTAATCTAGTTATATAAATTAAATAATTTTTATAAATATTTATGAATTAGAATTTTATGATATATTCATTTATTAAATTTAAATATATAAAAATCAGTATAAATTATTTATTTATTATTATATTATTATAATTATAAAATATGTAATGAAATACGGTAAAGTAATAATAAGTAATAAGATTTTAATGATGTATATCTCCGATAATTGGGAGGGTTTAATGATAATCTCTCCACCCGGTTCCAGTCGCATGACATGACTATGTTCAAAATCTTGAAAAGGATTTTATGCTCGGCTTTCATAAGTCGGTTTCCTCAGTATTGAAAAAGGTAATAAGATTTTAATGATACTTGTGGACATATAATTTTTTAATTAATTTGAAAAGAAAAATTGATATAATTACATTTAAGATAAAATTCAATTTTTTTATCTTAATTATTAGCATAGTCATATAGATTAAATGGTTGATAGACATCAAAGCATTGACCTCATAATACATCTCACATTGTCAAAATTTAAAAAAAAACCATAAAAATTAACTAAATCAACCTACATCCATCTTATCTCTTTCATTGTAAAATTACACCTCAAGAGATTTGATCCTTCTAGATGCTTGGTAGATCTAAAGTTAAGATAGCTTATAACTAGCATTTGCACCAAATGTTGCAAAAGAAACGCCGTAAGGCATAAATTGAGGAACAATCACTACATGGGAATGGGCAAATCTAAATGAGATGCAAAATATGTAGAAAAAATTAAATTCTAACGCTGTATAAACAGAAGTTGATTTAGGGTGCCTCACACTATTTTTTATTAATTATTGAATTAATATTGCATATAATTCTCATAAAAGTCAATCAACTTATAATTTAAGGCTCTGACCTAAATTTGACTTTGGGTCATTAACATGGTGATGCCGTGTCTCATCTACTTAACCACTAAACCACATGCCAACAAAGAAAAGATTGCAAAATGTTACAGGCATTACCATAGTAAACCCAATGACTCTACACACAAGAATTTTTGGGGGAGGGTGTTATTGGAATTAATAAATGGCATAACAGGAGCAGAACCCTTGTTTTGCTTCCAATCCTCGTTTACAAAAGAAAGCTCATTATGAATGATATATCTTAGGTTTGGATCGGAAGACAGAGTTGAAGCCTATGATAAAAAAGAGCGACAATTTTCCTTCACTTCATTAAAGCGATTGTAAGTGGGATTGGGAATATAGTTTTTGTTAGTTTTGAAGGTAGATGGAGTATCAAATTTCAATAATTTGTAAGGGGATGAACTGGCGTCATTGCAGTTGTTGTGGTCTAAAGTGGTTGCTAGCTATTTTTGTGGTTGATGTGAGTAGTTTTGTGAGTGTGGCCTCAATGTAGAGTGTTCTTTGTCTTCTATGCTTCTATTGCATTGTCTAGAAACTCATTCTGGTGAAAATTGGGCTCACTAGGAATTTAATGCAAGACCTGCTCTACCAATGAGCTACCTGCCCTTTTGATGATGGGCATCTCTACCGGTTTGATATCATGGTGTGAATTGGTACCTCCAGCATTCCATTGGGTTAATGCCAAATGGTTTAGTAGCACATAGGTAACTTTTGCAGTGACGTTTAGGGGGAGTAGTTTAAGTTCTGCTGATATTCACCTTCTTCTGCTAGCTAAAAACGTGTTTTAGGTATGGTTACTCAAGGTTGAAGTTATGATAACGAGAAAGATCAAGGCCTAGGTTTTGGGCTGAGTTCTTTGTATGTTTAATCTGCTACATGTGCCTCTAGTTAGAGTTCCTTCTTGAATACTTACTTGAGTTGGTGGAACTCGGAGTTCATAACACTTTCCAGCTTATTTCAAAATTCATTCCATGTTTTCATGCAGCATTGCCTCAAAGTTTCCATGGCGGAATGGATGGCGGCATTGGTTGCCTTTTCTCCGGACCAATCTCGGTTCAATTATGCAAGTACTCTTCTTAATAACATACGTTGTGTTGGGTGCCAAATTATACATTTATGTTATTGAAATTCAACTCGAGAATATGGTAGTATGGTCATATGGTCATATGTTTATTGTGTTTTCTATTTTCCAGTTTTGGTCTGTTAATCATGTACACGAGCTTTTTTTTTTATCTTCACAAGATAAGATAATGCATGCTATATACGTTTAGGAACATTTGAAATCTTCTCAGAATTGATGAAAACAATAGATGTTACTATGGAAAAATCAGATGAGTCCAAATTAATATCACATGGATCTTTTGATGAACTAGTAGTTGTACCCAAGCTAACCTTAACTAACAACACCTACAAGTCATTACCAACTCTCGTGTTTTATGATGCTAAAAAATAACTTATAGCCTTATCTGTTACAAAAATGGTTCTCCATCAACAAAAGGAGCATTCTACATCTACAAGTGAATGGATTTCTTTGGATTTCCATCACTCACAGGGAGGGGACTGCAACAATCATAGTTGTTTTTCTCTTCAGAAAAATATACAAGATGAAGACAATTGCAAATTGATTAATTTTACAGATCCTTCTTTGAAAGTGACTTCAACTTTTTTGAATATAATGGAGTATTTTGATAAGCACCAAGGTAATCAACCTGAAAATAATGGTCCAGAGCTCTCTGAAAGTGTTGGTATATCAGATATTCCAAGGTTCAAGTCTGAGACTGTTCTGGGTGGGGTACCTGAGAACATTGACATGAAAACACAAGATAATCTGCAAAATGCACTTCAGTCAAGAACTAAGAAGGTCTCTTTATTGTTTAACTCTATGTTTGTATCTAGTGATCTATCATTTTACTTGAATGTGAAAAGAAGTTTTGTAATATGTGGAGATCCTTCAGCAAAAGAAATAAGTAGCATGCAAAATTCTTTGCATACCGATCTCAATGAATTCTCAAATACTATTTCATCCGATTTTTATTGTCAAAAGAACATGATACAACTTCATCATATTGAGATGTCCAAATCTGTCATAGACATTATTGATTGCATTCGAACGGATTCTGAAATGGTTTATGAGTTAGATAATGAGCTAAAAAGAATAGTACATACATTTCCAGACCTGAAAAAGCTTTGTATTCCACATGTTAATAAGGTAGATCTAATGAGTTTGATCAAGGACAAGGTTTCCCAAATAGGTTCCTTGAAATATGATACAACTTTGAGAGGACTAGGCAATATGCATATATTATAGAAGACAACTTTTGATGTTTGTTTCTAAGTGTTCAGATAACATATCTGTATTTGATAGAGTTGGTTCAAAGCATAGAGTTTTTGGAAGATTCTATAAAACTGCCCTATTCTTTGCTTAAATATGCCTTTCTTGACCATCAATAAGCACTTTGGATGTAATAGTACCAAAATAGAGAACTTTTGGAGGAGAGTCTACCATGGACTTCATTTCCATTTTCTTATACATTTGGTTAGATGTACCTAATTTGTTTAACGCATATATATTTTTTTATGAGTTCCAATATGATGCTCACTAAAAACAAACAGATAAATCTGATGTAGCCTTGCACCAATAAGTAAATGGTGTAACACTTCAATTTAAAACAACAACATTGGTCCACAGTAAAAAAGCCTTCAAGAGCATCCATTTCCTCCAACTGGCTATCTTGAACATCTTATCAACTGATATGTTACAACTGTAGGTTTTAACCCCGTACAGAAATTACCTGCATACGAATTCTAAATCACAAGAAAAATAAAGATGCAAGAGCATAACACATAAACCACATATACACAGAGATTTCCCACTGGATCTCAAAACCGAGACTACTAGCTTGATTTTTCATTAT
>APFE030897206.1:2697-50813 GCA_000404065.3 Pinus taeda | reverse complement strand
TCCCTCCTTCTGGCCCAATGCCTGTATTTATAATGCTCTAGAGGAAGTTAATCAGGTCCACCATCAATGGGATAAGCCCCTCTTTGGATGGGGTAGTTCCCCTCTTGATGGGATAAGTTCCTCTTTCATAGGGATACATGAACCATCTGGAGGCGCTCAATACACGTCAAACAAGCTTCTAGAATGCTCTAGAAATGACCACAAGTAACTTTTTTAAGATGAAACTCGCGCCTTTTGACCTTTACAGGAGTACGCACCCATCCCTTGACACACATAGCATACAAGTATGCAGGTATTATGAACTTTAGGTGCGTACATGCAGGCAAGGTAGAGAGAACCTGCGTACCCAGAGATAAACATGTTTTTTAATGACTTTCTTTCTTGAAGTTCTACATGGAGAGCAGAGGTATAAGGCTTGCCAAGGAGGATAGTATGACTGTTGATGGAGCCATACTAACTGCAAATAGTCATGGTGACAAATTTTAGTGTAACACTCCTACTCCAAATGGTGTGAGGCCTAATTGGGACTTCACATCGAGGAGACCCCCTGTATGTTGACAGAATCCAGCACCATCAAATATCCCTCAAGTGATCCCTTATTCTCTTTTGCAATGATACAGGAATGGTCATCAATCATCACAAATCTTGTATTATCTATAATGGTATTACAGGTGTTCCTCTAACTCATTTAAGGGATTTACTACCTTTTTGTATAAAGGATTTAGGCGACGGTTTGAAATATCTTGGATTCTTCATCAAACCAAATACATACAGGACAACTAACTGGTCATGGATGGTAAATAAGGTTGAGAAGACAATTTCCATATGGGAAAGTAGATTTCTTTCTAGAGGAGGTTGACTTATGTTGGTTAAGGCAGTTTTGGAGATGTTCTAGTGTACTAGAATTCCATTGTTGTCATTATAAAAAGCATCCTCTTGAGGATTATGCAAGCCAACTTTAATTTCTTAAGGGTGGAGGACCTTATTAAAAAATGCATGGCCTTAATTAGTTGGACACCTCTCGTTTCTCCAAAGGAGCTCAAAGGTTTGGGATTAGAAATTATTCATCTCTTCACTAAGGCACTAGCAAGTAAAAACCTTTGGTGGCTCTCATCGAAGAATTTTCTCTGTTTCAAAGCACTGTACGATAAGTATTTCCGAGAAATATTTTTGTGGACTAGTTTAGGATTCCCAACAAATCCATCAAAGGATCTAATGAGTGGAAGGAATTGGTCCAGGTATCTCCATTGGTGGAAAAATGGTTAGTATGGTATGTAAGGGATGGATTTCAAATCAAAATCAGTCTAGACCTATGGTTTAGGGTGGGGAACTGTGGTGAAGTAAAATTAGAAGTACAGACACGAACGAATTCCTCTAGCCAAATATCAGGTCTATCCACAACAGATACATTCTATGGAAGATTTCCTTAGGTTAGAATCAATCAAGAGGGCCTACCTCTTGGTCACTTATCCTACTTGATTATGTCCTTGCTTGCCTACTCCAGCAATCTCTCACTTCCTTCTTCAAGCTCCTGAAACAAGTAAACAACAACAGCACACAAACATAATAATAGACAAATTGCAATTCAACCTACTTAATGAGTCAAGATGCATTAAGACACGAATATGTAATATTACAAAACATGTAGGAAATCAATTGATAGTTTCATATATTAATATTCAAAGAGAGATTACAACCATTCATCTTGACGTCACAGTATTCCTTTGACAAGACTAGGTTCCCACACTCTTCTGCTAGCACTTCATGATGGGTTCAAACAACAATAGTTTAAAGGCTCTTCCCTTTAGGCTTCACTCCAATTCAAACACACTTCTCCCTCACACAACTAGATAGCTACAACTAGTAATAGCTTTCTTGTCTAAAATTGTATACTCACACTCAACCAAAACTCTAACTATGTTACTAGTTTGTGCTTGGGAAGAAGGGAGGTTTATATAGGAAATATGGATGGGAGATGGATCCTCTTCTCATGGGAGAAGGACTTATCCCTTGAGGTAGTTCCATCATTATAGGGGAAAGGAGCCCAAACTATCATCCTCGAGCCCATCTGGCCAAACCATTTCCCAGACTTCTGTTACGAAGCTTCTAGAGCTAGAAGCTTCAGCTATAATTTAAAAAAATTTCGATAACAAGACTGGTGCAACTGGAACATAGCTCAGTCACATCGATCGGCGTGGGGAATAGTGATAATATCTGCACATCGGCCCGGGGGAGACAAAGGTCATTAGCTTCGGCCTTGTAAATTGGGGAAAACAGAAGTTTCAGGGGAAATGGTGCAAAAGGGAAATGATCTGCTCATGAAGAGGGACATAATGGGAGTTTCTCCATGAAGGCAAAGCATGCGGGGTTCACTGTAGAGGTCCTCTAGGAGCAAGGAACGGGGAGTATAGGGACAGTGACAAAATGTTGTGTAATAGATGCCCCCTAAAGCATGATGGCCGAGCTGGAGTGAGGGATGAAATGCTTTATAAATCAGTGCGGGGAACTAGTCTGTCGTCGGAAAACCTGCAAGCAAGTACAGATACATATACATAAACAGAGATCTTTGTCAAATGATACATGAATCGTGGCATGGACACAACCATCCAGAGAATGATCATGTATATGGATACAGGTATGGGCGCAACCATCCATCAAAGAGGATCATAATGAAACCAAGGTATGGTCGCAACCATCCCATAATGAGAAGGATCACATATGATAACTCATGGTCTAGTCACATCCATCCATCATGCATATCATCATAAACCATGTCACACCACTTCACGACCTGGACTTATGTAATCTGAGTCTAGGGTCTTACGCTCCAACATGACCCGATCAATGTACAAATCTTAGCATGTGAATAGATGTGTTGATGTCGAACATGCTAGAAAGTCACTTGATTACCAGTCAATGATGTCAACTGTTAACAAGTGCAAGAGAAACCACCAATAATGACAATGGCCCTCAAGGTACTATCAGCACAATCCATGGAATGTGAATACAGGAATTGAAGTTGAACATTCATGAAATCACTCGATCGAAAGCCAATGATGTGAACTTGTCGTCGAGTGTGAAGAACTTGCCATTGAGGCATGCAAGCTCTGAGGTACTGGAAGGGAGTCTCTCAGTCAACTTCCCGGATAATAAGTTGAAGTCAACGGAAAGTGACCATGTCGAAGGAGGGCCACAATGAATCCCACATCATCTTCGTGAGACAAAAGGATGAAAATTGATTTTGGATGATACAGAGAATCAGAGGTAAGTGCAACTGCAAAAGGACAACTCTTGAACATATCGGTGACACAACCAAAAATTTGGCAGCTTTTGGATCCATGGGATCGGTGGTCATGATGACGTGGCAGATGTCAAATGGAAGGAAAAAATGAATGGCCCAAACCCAGGAAGGTCAATGATACAAAGGAGGATGTCCCAACCCGACACGAAGAAAAAAGTGTCATGTTCAAGACTGAGCTACCAACACAATTGATATATTTCCAAATTTTCCCCCGCCATTTCTGGCGAGTATCCCAATTATTTTTTAATCGCAAGATTGAAGGGGATAGCATATGCTAATTGCACTGTAAGTTTATCCTTTGGAAAAATCTGACCCAGTAAGTTTAACAAGCCCTAGGAAGGAGAAGCTCATGTTCGTCATGGTGACGAATCTGATGTCATTTAATAGTTTAACGAGTCTGACAAAGGTGTAACTCGGTATCTTTCTCATGTTTAGAGAGCTTGAGAAAGACACGCAAAAGAAAAATCCACATGGTCCCTTTTCGTACATTTGTGTCTCTCGAGCCCGAAAAGGTAGAAAACAATACTCGAGAGAACCGCTTGACCATTTCAATCAAGGAGTACCTTTTTCATAAATAGTGCCTCCCAACCCGAAAAAGGGGTAAACTTATACTAGGCGCATGATATTTCACATCCATTAACGAGTTCGAAATGACAAGGGCTCAGCCATCTTTTCATTTTTAAAGGGTCAGAAAAAGAGATGAAAGAGGACCCCCAATTTTTATTCTCTTTAACCAGTCAAAAAGTGAAAAATACTCGGCAATCTTTTCATATGAGTTTAACGAGTCGAGAAAAGAGCTAAAATATGACTTATCGTCATCATCGAACATCCATCACATGTTGTTGCACAAGTAAGGCAAAGTGCTTTATAGAGTCCTTAAGGAAAAATAGGTCAAAAATATTTACAAAACCTGATTTTTTCATGTAAAAATGAATAAAAGGGGGAAAAGTAAATATGTTTTTACCATTTACCATTTTACCTTTGCATTGAAGACTTTTTACCCACTTTTTCCCTAGTTTTTTTGGAGCGGATTGCAGGAGATCCGGGAGGTCAATCGACGAGCCGTCAGTTCCAAGTAATAGTTGAAGCCCTAAGCTCCATTTTCATGCCATTCAATTCTGTTTTTAGCCATTTCTCAAATTTTTAGGGAGGTTTTTGAGAAAACAATTTTCCCTCAATCGGCGTGATTTCTGAGCACGAGACCACACTAGCCAAGGGTGATTTGCACACCTGTCTGCGCCAACTGGTGCAACTATTTCTAAAACAAGCACGCCAACGCCATGGATGGGGTAAAATCATTTTTCCTCAAGAAACGACCATTAAAACTTGGATTTTATGTGCCAAAATTGATCATTTACTTAAATAAATGGCTTTTGTAGGAGAGAAATTGTCGAAAATGGTGGCTTGGAAGGAAAGAGAACACGAAGATGTTGACACCTAGGCATTGAATGATCCAAATTTCTAGGAGGCTTTGAGGGCTTATGGGCTCCTCAAATTCTTCCTTACACCAGGGATGTGGGCCCAGCCTGAGTTGCTTCGATACTTAATAAGCCTTAGGGACATCAATTGTGACATTTTTGTCATTGGGGACCAGGAGCTGGAGTTGACAACTTCAGACATCTATTTCATCAATGGACTGTCTCGCAGAGGTGAGCCAGTGAACTTGTATGGATCACGTCCAGTCGAGGCAAGCATATCTTCCTTGCTTGCTTAGCATTGTCTTGAGACCCTGAAATCCAAGAGTGGTAAGATAGAGATTTCCATTGTGTGGGATCTGACACTAAAGGTGCTTTTGTTGACCATCAACAAAGTGGGGGGTCCCAGGTGGAACATGAGACTAACAAGTCAAAGTTCCTTTATGCTATTGACTGCATAGCTCCTATGATCTTCAACTGGGCAGAGGCCATGAAGATGAACATCAAGCATCAGTTATCCAAAGCTAAGGCGAGGAATCTGAAGCAATTGGGCTTTGGATCACTACTTGTGACTTTTTTCTTGGAACGAGTGCCATTGTTCTAGTATCAGTTGACTGAGGTTGATCCTCTTACACCATGCAACTCACGGATGGCTAGTTGGAGTCGTTTGATGCCCAGGATCAATGGGGGTCAGCATATGTCATACTAACTGGCATTGTTTTCATGGCTACGACAATAGAAGATTGTCATGGAGGATTGGCCATACAGCAACACTGATTTCCATGGAGACCTAAATATGCCCTTACCAGATGGAGAGGACTTCGATGATGAAGGTACAAAATCAAATTTTGAAATTTATGTTTTTTAATTGTTTTTGGAATATGCATGCTTATAACATTTCACTTGTATATGCAGATGTTGGACCAGAGCGGCCAGCTGGTATGTCCCCAATAGCCAGGCGCTTCCCCCATCCTATTGATGTCGTCGCCCCTTATCAGGAAGGGAGCGATAACAAGGAGGAGATCACGAGGAACCTCGATGGGTTGACTCATGGTATCCTAGAGTATGCTCAGATAAGAAACATGCCCTGACGGTACCAGAGGCACACAGTGGGAGTCTCAGATCAGATCCGCTGACTGCTGAGTCATGTTGTATGAGTTGTCTCATGCTACCATGACCACCATGCTGAGTAGTTCCTAGGTTCAACACTTGCATATTTTTTTAGGCCTGCGTGCCACGGATGTACGAGGCTTGCGAGACTCCGATGTTATTATAGACACACATATTATTTTTTGGGGTTTTTATGTATGAAACATTATCACACATATATATGTTGTATTTTCTTGTCTATTATGGTACAAATGGTTTGTCTTATCTTTTACATGTTTTGTAAATGTCTATCCAACACGTAATTAGCTAATGCATCTGTTAATGTATTCATGCGTCTAGGAATATGATGATATGTGATATAATCAAAATGTCTTTCCAATAGATGGATATGGAGATACATTTGTAATATTTGAGGGTTCCTGACGGAATATTATCTGTTGAGTTGAAGGATGAAAAGCTATGAATCCAGGTTGATAACCAATTCCATGATGTCCAGGGCGATGTCTTCTGACAACAGTTTGATGACTACACTGTATTCAACAATGTTGTTGGTTGTACGACCCAGGAAGATACCTTGAAGGTCAATCAACTTGCCGTTAGGATTATAGATAGCCCATGCCGCGAATGATAGGTTCCGAGTACTTTGGCAAGCACCATCGGCGAAACCAATGTGAGGAGTTTCAGACATCTATAAAGCAAGAAAAGCATAGTAATCAAGAAAGTTGTTTGAAAACTATCACACATAACCACACTGTACAAAAATAAATCACACACTAATGTACATAAGTAACCAAGCAAGATGACCTAAGCATAATACTTTTTGAGGGAGTCCATGCTAGGACTCAGGTAATCAATCAACATAAAAGGACACCGAAATTGTACCATTGTCATGACGAGTAAGAATCGACTCGGCCAAATAATCGAATGGAACTCATATAAGGCTTTTCCCCCATGCCCCCTAGGCGAGGGAGGGTTATGAGTCAGAAGAAAATCGTTGAAAACTCGAGGAGACTAAAAAATCTTGAATTCGTGAAGGGATAAAGGTTCCCTCAGTTGAAAGAGCTTGATTATGTCAGGATAAACTGACACATCAGTACACAATGGAGAAGAGGACTCTACGAAAGTGGTAGAAATGACCGTTGGGTGAGGCGGGAACAAGGAGTGATGATGAGGATCGATCCATGGCGGTTCCTCAAGAGACATGATTTCCATGATACCTTCATCGACGAGGAAGTCTTGGCTAAGGGATCAAATGATTCCAAAGTGCCAAGCCAAGGGGATTGAGAATACATATCAAGAGAGGTCTTCGAGATATCAGAATCAGATGATGCAAAGTTTGAAGCCGAAACAATTTCCACATAATTTTTGGGCATGGAATCCCCCCAAGGCATGTTTTGGGGCTTAAAGCCCAAGTTTTGACCGAATATTTTTGTAAAAGCTCCACAAATTTTGGGAGCTGGGCGCGAAAGTATAATAGAGTCACAGGGTTGTCCACCCTATTTTTTGTAATGTAATGTCGATTGGATAGACCTACCCATGGTCCGTGAACCATGGGATTGTATAAATAGAGCAAGGCTCTAAGTGTAGAAAATAGTTAATAGAAGGGAAGCATGAGAAGTCTAAGTGATTGAGTCGAAGTGTAAAGTCTGTATATGGGTCGTAGAGTAGGAGAAGGCTCTGTAGTTGTGTGCGCAGAGGCCTAGTAGTCCGTAGCTGAGTGTGCGGACACATGCAGTTGAGTGCACAGGGAAGGTCGAGTCTATAACCATTGAGAGAATCAATAAAGAGAAGTTTTTCTATAATTTTGTGTATGTTTTCCTGGTTTAATGCATGGTTGGATATAATTTGCAAGTATAATGTTTATTTACTGCGCGATCATGTATGAATGTTTTGTATTGCTAATTATAACTTAAGACATTCAAGTAGGTGAAGGTAATTAATTAACACTATAAGATAAGTAAGATCTTGAGTAATAGAGTATAGCGCGGCACAGCCCTTGGTTAAGGTTGCGTGAAGGCAATGTATCAGGCTGCGAGGAACGGGGAGTAAGCGAAGTGACCTGCGCAAGGGAACAAACTGAGGACTAGTCATACCTCTCAGACATCTCAAGGGTGTGGAAACTTGGTTCTAGCACCCTCCCATACTACTTCGAGTGAGACCTCAGTCCACACTCCGTGGACTATTGCCGAAAGGGCCAGTAGTACAGGGATTTGTTTCGCTAATTAAATTTGAACCTGGGTCAGGCCTAAACAAGCCAAAAAATAGTTCTTTTGTTGGGACCGGGATTTGCATAGAGATGTCTGATGTCGTATCACTAGAATCTGACAAAGAAAGGAATTGAAGATTGGTTGGACAGAAAGATTCACGAGTTCATGATGTAGGAAAACAGGAATCTGCAACTATCAAAGGAAGAGTGGTTAGATTTCTACTTGTATACGGATATCCACGAAATTTTCTTTGCATCCTTCCCCACTGAATTGTACAAGTGGATCGCAAAGCTAGAAAATAGCCAAGGAAGGTGTAAACTCAACAAACCTATTGTGTGGACTCCAGAATTGGTGCGCAGACTGGAAGCATCGGAAGATAAGATCACGTGTGTTGTCAATCACTGGCTCAATCAAATCATAGGGGGATTCATCACTGAATTCACGGTAGATACTTTAGTCAACTATAGCAAGGTAGACCGATGCTTCCTCAAGGGACCACGAGGTAAGTATGTTAAATCTTTGAACACTTGGATTAAAATGCTATTGTGTGAAAAGCGGCTTATGCGAATAAATTGATGTTTGGGGCTACGAGGATTGGGAGAATCTACAGAAACGAAGGTAGCACAGAACTAGAGACTAGCCCCTTGATTTCACCTCTGCGAGGGGGGGAAGAAGAGCTCGCGAAGGTCTCACCAAGAAGTGCGATCAATCTAATAAGGCAGAGAATTCCGCACATACCACCCCCACCCACACCACCACCAATTTCACCGTCTTCACCCCCGTCTTCGCCCATTCCACCTCTGCCACCACCGCGAAGCAGTATGGCAAGCGTGATTAAGATACCAGTGTTCAAGGGAGTAGGGAATGAAGATCCTGACCAGTTTTGGTTCATGATAGAAGTTGTATGGGAAGCATAGGATGTCACGAACGACAATATAAAGAAGGCAATGTTGGTTAGCGCTCTGCAAGATCGTGTGCTGACCTAGTACATTAAGCATTCCAATGACAATCTGAATGCGGGGATCATGGATATCCAAGCTGCACTAAAAAAATAATTTAACAGGCCAAAGTCAGAAGCACAGTCGATCATTGGATTCAAGGAAATAACAATGCTACTAGGCGAGACCCCGTGGGAGTCGGATCAAAGACTGAAGTGCACAATTCATGAAGCGAACATGACATTAATAGATGGGTAACACCGCGAATGGTTTGTAGCATCGTTAACACCACATCTACGGAATGTGTTGTCACAACAAAGGGTAATCACTTAGGCTAAGGCTTTGGAGGTCACGATGAGATTGCACAAGACTCCGATACAAGGTCCTAACCTAGGAATTCAGTAGATTCACATGCAACTAAAAAACTTGTGCCTGGATATGCAAAGTGTGAAACAAGACAAGAAAACCTACCCAGAGATGCACGATGAGGTATGGTGCATAAAATGCAAGGACCCGGGGCACAACAAGGATCAGTGCCCAGTGTTCTCAAACTACCTTGCGGGAGGATGGCCAATGCCACTAAGACAGGATGCACAAGCAGGACCATGCACAGTGCCTACACTATGGTGCACGATTTGTTAGATAGGAGGAAAGCATGCTACAGATAACTGCCATCTATTACAGAAGAATACACAGAATTCATGGCAGTTGTTCTATAATTTCTGTAGGTTAGTAGGACATGATGAGTACACCTATAGAAGTTATGAGTTGATGATGGATAGAACTCCTACCTACATAGTTCAGGCTGAAACACAACCTCTCGATCAAAATGCAGGAATGGCGTGCACCGGATTTTAGGGGTGCGAATGAGGCCGAGGTGGAGGGGGACCAGGAAGAGGTCGTGGACAATTGATATGTTACAATTTCAGAGGGCCAATGCATTATGCCCATGATTGTACGAATCCAATGCGACCATCATGCTTGTATTGTACTTTGTTTGACCATGATATGGAGGATTGTCGCACACTGATAGCGAGGTTACGCGATAAAGGAGCACTCCAACCTCCCCCGACTCAGAACCTATAAATGATGAGGTCTGAGCCACACGAGGAAGACCCTAATGTAAATATCATGCTCCAGAGTGGTACTACGACAAGGGATGACAAAGGCAAGCAACCTGAAGAAAGCACCTGGGTTCATAAGGCTCCAACGAAGGAACCAGAATTTGATTTGCAGCGTACTAAGGAGACCCTCATGGAAGCTAAGAGGAGCTTCGTTGATGCCTCCACTTCAGGAAGTAAAGACAGAATGGAGCCGGAAATGGACCCATCGATGCTCACTATGTTCTTGGAGACATGCATGAAGCTGCTGCGTGACAACAAAACTATAAAGGGGCTGCAAGAACTCATAAATAGATGCGCTAGGACCACACCAGGAGAACCACGCGTAGTCCAGAAGCTCGGGAAGCACATGAAGTGAACAGGAAGGGAGATGAGATTGACCACGCAGATTAGGGAATATGAGATGGACCAAATGATTCTGGATATAGGATCAGACATGAACGTCCTGCCAAAACAGACATGGGAGCGCATGGGCAAGACTGCATTACAATGGTCTCTTATCCAGCTATGAATGGTGAACCAGTAAAATATCCTACCTATGGGGAGATTATAGGGAATCATGGTAGATATTGAAGGAGCAAGCGCGCTAGTAGCTTTCGAATTAATAGAGATTGTTGATGACAACAATCCCTACCCCACGCTATTGGGAATAGATTGGGCCGCTGACATGAATGGAGTGATAAATCTAAAGAAGCACAAGATGATCTTTGAGAAAAAGTCACTGCGCGTAGTGGTACCTTTAGACCCTACAGAATGATCACATTACACGGAGCCAGTGTGCAACAACGCCGGTGAGGACGATCTGGACTGCATCTACAAGATAACCACGCGCGAGCAAAATTGGGTAAGTCCAACCACAGACGGTCGAATCTCTTGGAAGTGCAAAATCTCCTACACATTAGATTCTGACGAGGAGATAGAACGATGGCAGAATGACTTACATGAGGTAACCACGCTCAACTGTAACATGATGACGAGGTTGCTACGCTGCTTAGCAACATAGGTAAGAGATCTACCTACATATGATGGGTTAAGTGAGATGGATGACTTCCTGAACAAATTTGAATGAAAAGTGTCATAACAGCAGCGCTTCGACGCTCTAAAGTGGGTACTGTGTGCTACGCCCGTGAGGTGGTGGGGTATGCACCAAAGAAGTTTTGAGGACTGGCACGAATGAAGAAGGATGATGCATGTGCGATTTGGAAGCCTAAATTCGATTGAAAGATAACTATGATGGAAGAACCGGCCCGCACACCCACCTATCTAGGTGGATACAGGCATATGGTGTGAAACCTGCACGAATGCACACCATCCTCACGATAGGAGACACGATCAGTAAGCAGGTGTGGATAAGGCTATGGCATGAATGAACCCTTCAGTTGGGATGACAAAGTATGGAAAGACCAAGTGTACAAAAGAATATCCACGTAGAAGCTTTTAACAAAGTATGCAAAGCGCTGAACAAGGTCCACAATGTGAAGCAAACTGACTGGGACTTGCATGTACCAATGGTTCTCTAGGCTTATAGGATCGCATGCAAAAACCTAACTGCCCAAGCACCGCTAAGGCTGGAGTATGAAGCAACCGCAGTCAGCCATATAGTACTTGGAGAGCTTAGACTGTGCATGATAGCACCGATAGATACGACAGTTCGCGGAACCTTGGAAACAGAAATCCAACAGGGAAATTTTCGACTCCAAGAACTTGAAGAAGAAAGGGTACGCTTAAGGAAGAAAAGTGCTTTGGTGGACACGGAAATCAAGAAGATGGAGGACGAGATAAAGGAATATTTTCTCGGAAAAAAGACGAGGATGATAAGGTAGGATGTATGCGATCGTGATGATAGGTTTAAGGCCTATCGCCACGAATTGATCAGTCTGATGCCTTTGCTTGGACCACACATTGCTAAGCGTATTGACCAGGGTAGTGTGTTACAAATGGTAAAGTGCATGATGCCGACCATAACAATAAAAGGTGGTTATTCTTGAGGAAACATGATGGATGATAGGATGAAACTTCACACAGGTGATGTGACCACCTAACTAGCTGAAGGAAGTACAGTCTTAGCACTCCAAACAATTGAGAGGAAGCACGAGTGATCTGATACTCACCCTATGAGTGACACCAGTTAAAGATTTATTTAACAAAAGGTATTATAGACTCATGTGCCGGTGTGTGTGTTCTGCGTTATTAAGCAACGGATCGATCAGATTGCCAATACACATACATTTAAATGGAAGACAACAGAGAAATACAGTAAGCAACCACAAAGACACAAGTTATTTTAATAATGAATTCACCCTATTCTCCAGGGCTACGTCTCCGGTCCAGCTTTCAATGGTGGCCTTGTTTTATTGAGTCTTTGAGTAGAGAATTACAATGCAGGAACTCAAGGTGAGTTCTCCTAAAGTAGGTTTGCTTGGCAGGGGGGTTTCTTGGATTTCCCAAGCCACTGGAGTACACAGACTCTTCTTTTTCCTACTAGCTCTGTGACCTTCTGGTCTATAGTGGAAGGAGCCAAATGTGATGCTCGATCTAGACAGATTCCTCTATGGGATGGCTTGAATCTCTCAAGCTCTGGTGCTCGATGCTGCCACTGGTCAGCTCGGCCCTCTATCGATCTTTGCTTTCGCTTAACTACCTCTTCTTTGGGTTCTATCTCTCAGTGTTCAACTATTCCACACTGTGCATTCTATTTCGTTGTTCATGGATTTTAGCCATTTGAACTCATGCCTACTCGGTTCCTCTTCCACCTCTGTCGATTCACCTTCTGCAACTACACTTGGAGTTCCCTATTTGGATTTAGCATGAACGCTCAGGGAGTGCCCACGTGTCCTCATCGAAACAACGCCAGCCTGCTCATCGGTTCATTTCTTCAGTTACATCATGGATGCGTTCTTCCTCCACCGTGGCAGTCAAACGAATTCCAAATCCCTTTAGAACGTGGCTTAATTCCCTGTCGATTCTGCTTCCTCCATCGTGCGCAATCTCAGCCGTCCGATCCAGGCTCCTCCAGATCCAACATCATACGCACGTCCCGCACAGTTGACTTGCTCGACCGATAGCGCGCGATCAACGGCGGTTTTCTTTCACCTCCGCTGCCACATGTCGATCGTTGAGTGGGATCTCTCAGCTCTCCTCCAAAACCGTTTACCGTTTGAGGGCACCCCGATCAATACTACCGGTTCCCAGAGTGTGGGTCCTGCCTTTGTCCTTTTAGCACTTTTCGTTTCTCCGACTCCCAACGTGACCAAGGGCTTAAGGCTCCTCCATTTCGGCCATGTTCGCCCAGCGATGCACGATTAAAAATCACCTCCTTTTCCCGATTCGGGGCTCCCAGGGGCTACTTTGACCTCCTGCGCAGTCTCCATGGGCCTCGGTCAGCGCGCTTGACTGAGGTCCTCGTCGTTCCACGCTGGCTGCCATTGCCACTAGTTTAGGGTGTTTTTGATGCTTTTTTTTATTCTTTAAAGATTTGTTTCGTCCTGGTACAGTCATGGTTCTTTGATAGTCTTTTATGGATCCAATTCGGATCACGGCCTTCCCACTAAAAGAGCTTTTGGACCACCAAAAGTTGGTTTTCTTCAAGCATCGACTAAGTGAGGAAATTTTTGTCTCACCTGTCCAATCTCAATCCACTTCGCACTACTCGGCTTCGAACCTTTAAGCCCAATCCTGAGGTATTCCACTTGTCCCCTGCGTGTCATCCTTATCTTCCTGTCCAGCACTATGTCTTCCCATAATTCATTAAGATATTTAGGTAGCAGGTCATCAACAGAAGGTAATTTACTCTACTCTTCAGGGTCCTCAGTCATTGAAGGTTCAAACAACCTCAAGCAATCTGCGTTCATGATTGAGTATATGTGCATGTAGGCTGGTAGATCAAGGCAAAAAGCATTTTCACCAATCTTCTCAAGTATCCTAAAGGGTCCATACCTGATAGGTTTTAGCTTTTTACTTTCACCTTGCATCCTGTCCTTGCTGATATACAGCAAGACTTGGTCTCCAACTTGAAAACTATGATCCATCTAATGCTTATCGTGCCTAGCCTTATACTTGGCATGGCTCTTTTCCCGTTGTTCCTGTACTGCCTGGTGAATCTCCTGGATCTGTTCAATTAACCTAGTTGCCCTATCCACATCACTATGTTTATCAACCATGGTATCTTTACTAAAGACAAAATCCAAAGGAGACCTTGGTATGAAACCAAAACAGGTCTCAAAAGGAGATCTCTATGTAGAATAGTGTTTGGCTCTATTGTAAGCATGTTGCACATAACACAAGTGTTCATCCCAAAGCTTAGGATGTTTGCTGCAATATCCTCTCAGTAACTGGATCACTATCCTGTTAACTACTTCTGTCTGGCCATATGTTTGTGGATGAAAAGTTGTACTTTTCTTTAATTTGGTGTCCATTAGTTCCCACAGACTTGACCAAAACCTCCCCACAAATCTGGTGTCTCGATCAGATACAATAGAAGTGGGTAATCCAAAATGAACCCATACATGTTCAAAGAACAATTTCGCAGTTTGTTCAGTTGTAATCTGTTTACTACAGGGTATCAAAATATACATTTTGCTGAACCTATCCACAACAACATATAGATAATCATGACCTTTCCTAGATTTAGGCAGTCCTCCAACAAAATCCATGGAAATTCTTTCCCAAGGGTGAGAAGGAACTGGCAATGGAGTGTACAAGCCTAGTTTTCTATTGCTGGGCTTGCTTTTTGCACACATAGCACATCCCTTTACATATCTAGAAATTGTCTCACTCATTCTCAGCCAATAGCAGAACCTTTGCAGCTATGCAACTGTTTTACTTACCCCAAAGTGACCTGATATCAGAGAAGTGTGTGCTTCCCTAATTATCTTTACTCTCTCAGTTTGTGGAACGCAGAGTTTCCCACAATGATATAAGAGTTGGTCCTTCATGTGATAGTCAAATTCTTCTATTCTTTTGCCTTGACTCAAAGTTTCATATACATCTTTAAAGTCCATGTCCTGAGCATATTGTTCTATGTAGCTTTCATGCAGCATAGAATTATGCTTAAGTATGGTAGATGCATTCATAATGGGTCTAGATAACATGTCTGCAACCTTGTTATGTATTCCCTTTTTATATCTGATGCCTAAATGAAATTGTTGTAGAAAACCCATCCATCTGTAATGTCTTGATTGCTGCAACTTAGTTTTGGAGTGTAGGTATTGAAGTGGTTGATGATCAGTATGTATTACTGTTTCTTTACCCATTAAGTAATGTTTCCACTTTTTCACACTCTGAACTAATGCATACAATTCTTTATCATATGTAGGATAGTTAACTACTGCAGGATTAAAGGTCTCAAAATGATAACATATGGGTTTACCGTGCTGTGTCAACACGACTCCCATGGCATAGTCACTGGCATCAGTTTGGATCTCAAAGGGTCTTTGTAGATCTGGCAGTGCTAGTACCGGTGTTGTACTAATTCTTTCTTTCAAGGTTTCGAAGGCTTTCTGTTGTTTGCCTCCCCACTGAAACACCTTGTTCAATTCTGTCAAGGCATGTAAGGGAGCTGCGATTGAGGAAAAGTTTGAAATGAACTTCCTCCAATATTATGCTACTCCTAGGAAGCTTCTCACTTCTGTAGCAGACTTGGATTTAGGCCAGTTTACAATGACTACCACTTTAGAGGGATCTATTTTCAATTCACCTTCCCCTACTATGTGACCCAAATAATTTAGAGAGGTTTTGCCAAATTCACATTTGGAGAGTTTAACATAAAGTTTTTCTCTTTTCAAAACATCTAATGTCTGCTTAACATTCCTTAAATGTTCTTCCCACGTTTTACTAAAAATCAGAATGTCATCCAACTATCAATAACAAAATCATCAAGAAAAGGTCTGAGTACATCATTCATTAATCTCATAAAAGTAGTAGGGGCATGGGTCAAGCCAAAAGGCATAACCAGCCATTCATGCAATCCCTACTTTGTTTTGAAAGCAGTCTTCCATGCATCTTGCTCTGCAACTCTGACCTGATGGTATCCATTGTGCAAATCCATCTTGGTAAAATAAACAGCTTCCTTTAATTGATCTAAAAGATCATCTATGCGAGGGAGGGGATAACGATTTTTTATTGTCATCTTATTCAGTGCTCGGTAGTCAATGCACATTCTCCACGAGCCATCTTTCTTTCTCACCAAAATGATTGGTGACCCACATGGTGATGTGCTAGGCCTGATGAACCCTTTCTTGAGCAACTCCTACACCTGCTTCTTGATTTCAACATTCTCTAAAGTAGACAACCTGTACATCCCAACGTTAGGCAATGTAACATCTTGCTGCAAAATAATATCATGTACTATTCCCCTTTTGGGTGGCAGACCTTTAGGTTCTTGGAACAAGACATCATATTCTGAAACAATCTTTTCTATATCAGCGTGTGGATCAGCATTACAACCCTCAAATACATTGGTTTTATCAGGTTTATTTTCCTTTACAACCATCAGTAGGAACTGTTTGCATGAATTTATCATTCTTTCATCTGTCCTGAGTTAATGAGAGTATAATTATTCTTGAGCTTGTGAGCTCTTACAAAGTATTTGATTCCACCTTTAACAAATAGATACTTGTTCTCAGCTCTATAGAAAATAGCCTTTCTATCATACAAGTAAGGACTTCATAAAACAATTCCACATTTATCCAAAGGAATTACATCTAACTCAACCTCATCTACAAATGTTGACCCAAAAAAAAACTTGAGTTTGCACTGTCTAGTCACTTGTAGTTGTGCTTTATCATTCAACCATCCTAATGGGTATGGTTTCTTATGAGTTGTAGTTGTTAATCCCAATTTCTTTACAATTACTTCAGAAATTAGATTTACTTGTGAGCCACTATCAAACAAAGTATCAATCTTTTTATTTTTGGAAACAACTCGAATATGGAAAAGCTCATGTCTTTTTCTCTCATGTTCTTCATCAATAACAGATTAAGCAGAATTACCAGTAGATGCTTCAAAATTCTTACCTTTTACAGCTGTGGCTGCAATGATTGTTTCATCTCCTAAGTCTAACCCCAAATATTTCTGAATAGTTGCAACAGTCTTCTTCTTCTTACCCTCTGACTTCTTAGGTCTCCGCTCTGGATGCAAAATCCAACAGTGCTCATCATCATGCCCATCCTTTTTACAGTGAGTGCATGAAGATTTACTTTTTTGTGCAATGTTAGCCTTCCTTTCTTTCCACTTCTGCTTTCTTTTCTCCTTGCTCTTGCTTACAGTGGGTTGGGATGGTCCCCCAACTTCTGGATTTCCATTCTTTCCTCTAGCTTCTAGATGAGTAGCTTTTACAGATACCTCATCTATACTAGTGGGATTAAACATGAGGATGGTATGCCTCATGTAACTGTGTAGACCACCAATGTACTTCAAAAGAGTTTCCGGTGAGTCTAGTGAGATACCCAACATCAATTCTCTCTTTATGAACCCTTGAGTATACCCTTGCACACTTTTCCCTTTCAACTGCCGAAGAGTTTGCCAACTCATCATGGCTTGTTGCATGTACGCCAATGGATAGAACTGCTTTTTGATTGCAGCAACAAATTCACTCCAAACAGAGATGGTCTTACTATGCTTCTTCATATCAGCTTGGGTTCTGCCTTCCCACCAAACCAAGGCAGTGCCTCCTAGGCATAGGCTTGCTAGCTAAATCTTAATCTTGTCCGAGTCTATGCTCTGTACCCTACAATACACATCAATTTGTCTAATCCAATTGTCCAACTTTTCAGCATTTAGCTCTCCATCATATATAGGAAAATCAAATTTAACATCTAGTTTAATCAAAGATGCTTTCTTATTATGCACAGGGCTATTAGGAGGTGTAGGAAAGATTTCTTCTTTCCCTTTCCCTTTCCCTTTTAAGTGGTCATGGGAATGAGATTCATCTTCTTCTTTATCTTGTTTAGAGCTTGATGAATCTTCATTCTTATGCTTTCTAAAGTCCCTATACATTTCTTCTACCATAGACTTTATAGTTAGGAAAATTTCTATGAATTGATGGTCTGGCCCTATAGAACCTTCCTCTGACATTGTCTTCCGACAATAGACTCTCCCAATTTCAGGATTAGTTTCCACCAACTCTCCTTCTCCTAATTTTAGCTTTGATCTAGTGATCATTCATAGCTAAACCAACACAAGCTTGTCCAACCTTATAGCCTAGAGCTCTGATACCACTTTATCTGATACTCACCCTATGAGTGACACCAGTTAAAGATTTATTTAACAAAAGGTATTACAGACTCATGTGCTGGTGTGTGTGTTTTGTATTATTAAGCAATGGATCAATCAGATTGCCAATACACAGACATTTAATGGAAGACAACAGAGAAATACAGTAAGCAACCACAAAGACACAAGCTATTTTAATAAGGAGTTCACCCTATTCTCCAGGGCTACGTCTCCGGTCCAACTTTCAGTGGTGGCCTTGTTTTATTGACTCTTTGAGCAGAGAATTACAATGCAAGAACTCAAGGTGAGTTCTCCTGAAGTAGGTTTGCTTGGCAGGGTGGTTTCTTGGATTTCCCAAGACACTGGAGTACACAGACTCTTCTTTTTCCTACCAGCTCTGTGACCTTCTGGTCTATAGTGGAAGGAGCCAAATGTGATGCTCGATCCAGACAGATTCCTCTATGGGATGGCTTGAATCTCTCAATCTCTGGTGCTCGATGCTACCACTGGTCAGCTCGGCCCTCTGTCGATCTCTGCTTTCGCTTAACTGCCTCTTCTCTAGGTTCTATCTCTCAGTGTTCAATTATTCCACACTATGCATTATGTTTCATTGTTCATGGCTTTTAGCCATTCGAATTCATCCCCACTTGGTTCCTCTTCTGCCTCTGTCGACTCACCTTCTGCAGCTATGCTTGGAGTTCCATATTCAGTGTCAGCATGAATGCTCAGGGAGTGGCCATGTGTCCTAATTGTAACAGTGCCAGCCTACTCGTCAATTCATTTCTTCAGTTACATTGTGGATGCCTTCTTCCTCCACCGTGGCGGTCAAACGGATTCCAAATCCCTTTAGAACGCAACTTAATTCCCTGTCGATTTCGCTTCCTCCATCGGGCGCAATCTCAGTCGTCCGATCTGGGCTCCTCCAGATCCAACGTCATACACACGTCCCGCACGGTTGACTTGCTCGACCGATAATGTGCGATCAACGGCGGTTTTCTCTCACCTCCACCGCCACGCGTCGATCGTTGAGTGGGATCGCTTTGCTCTCCTCCAAAACCGTTTACCATTTGAGGGCGCCCTGATCAATACCGTTGGTTTCTAGAGTGCGGGTCCCGCCTTTGTCCTTTTAGCGCTTTTCGTTTCTCCGCCCGCGGTTCTCTGGCTCCCAACACGATTAAGGGCTTAAGGCTCCTCCATTTCAGCCCTGTTCTCCCAGCAATGTGCGATTAGCATTAGGCACTAATCGCGCAACAAAAATCACCTCCTTTTCCCGATCCGGGGCTCCCAGGGGCTACTTTGACCTCCTACGCTGTCTCCATGGGCCTCGGTCAGCGTGCTTGGCCGAGGTCCTCGTCATTCCATGCTGGCTAGCATTGCCACTGGTTCAGGATGTTTTTGATGTTGTTTTGGATTCTTTAAAGATTTGTTTTGTCCCGATACAGTCATGGTTCTTTAACAGTCTTTTATGGATCCAATTTGGATCAGCGAGGCTATAAACTATTCTGCCCAAGAGCTGCGTGATGTTGGAGCTGCACGCAAAAGCAAAGAGTCACAAGGTCTCGTAACTGTGCACGGGGGGTTGTGCTGTCGCACGAGTTGGCTAGAAAGTGACCGTTGAAGTCACTATTCATGATGGGATTCTCAACTTGAGACCAAATGGAGTGGGTGGCAAGCATTTAAGACGTGATTTATGGGCAAGATTTGGGAAAATCAACTGCCAAGGGGGCATTAATGAACCGGATTTGGGGGGAACAGTCGAATTCAAGTTCAAACACATTATAAACCGCAAAGGGCTTCCCAACAAATAACACTTGGTCATTTGTGAATTGAGCTATTGAGCAGATCCCTGTTTGTTGTGTGTTGAGCACTAATTGAGCCCTTGAGTTCGCAAGTGCTAGATTTATGGACGAACACAATGGCAATAGCTGAGGACATTATGGAGATAACATAACTAACTATCGAAGAAGCCGCATAGGCCCTGACTGAGGGGGATGCTCCGAAAGGTGCCGGGATTGCGGCAGAAATCCTGAAATCACCGCGCACGTCAAGACCCAAGAAAGACAAACAAGCAATGGTTCTCGTCAATGGCGGAGAATGGGAAAGTCGTCACCATAGAGACCGATGAAGAAGAGGAAGACCTGGAGGACCTGATCATCACAGAAGACAAGAAAGAAGAAATGGAGGAGGAAACTGAGCCTGCGCACCCCCCCCGACAAAGCTTCCCACCTATGTTCCCTGCAGAAAGGAAAGGCTATAGCTCCTAAGGACCTTGACGAGACCAAGAGTTTGCTCCAGACCCTGCTCCTCTCAGACAACATTATTTTTTATGGCACGCACTTTGGATGGGTGTCGAACCTAAAATTCAAAGATTGGGACCTCGCTGAACATGAGAAGTTCGCTCACCTTGAGAGCTTGCACCTCATGAATCCCAAGTAGAAAACCACAGTAGGGGTTATAGAATTAGTGCCGCGAAAGTGGTTATGCGGAGTGGAAAAGGCTGGGCTACTGAACTTGCTCTGGGTGCCACATTTCCATCGCGCCCCAATAACCATTTTTGTCATCAGGCAACTGCTCATCCTGGTGCATGATGGATGTTTGTGGCTGGAGGAGCCCATCCCCATCACGACAGACTTGATTCACCGCATTTCCTGTCTTCCATACAAAGGAGAGGACCCCACAGAGATTTCGGAGGGGAAGAGTAGTGACTTGGCCATCGCGGTGGCCATGAAGAAAAAATACAAGCTGGCGAAGAAGAAAAGGGGCTATGCCATATCTAACATCAATGACAAAGCAGTGAAAGTGGCAACCCAAATACTGGTCGGTAAGGTTACGCACAAGTGCCGCGCAGATGAGGTACCCGTACCGGTGGTAGTACTGGCTGAGCAGCGGATGGAGGGGGTCCAGTTTAACTGGTTCGAGTTCCTTTGCAAGGAGTTTTTAGATAATTTCCGCGAAGCTCATTAACAAGGCAAAGCGTTCCACTATGCATGGCATCTGTTGTCCATAGTGCTCATGTCAGGAGAATTACCAGAGGATAGTCAAATCCCCACAATTGATAGAGATCTGTCGGAGGCCGCGGAGTACACTTTGCTCTGGACCACAAAGGATGCCACTAGGATCTGCGACAGCAAAATATTTTGGGTGTTCATGGATATGAACCTCAAAATGGGGATCAACCTCAAGCCACAATTGTCATCCACTATCTACAACAGCCTTCAGAGTTAAGCGGAATTTAAAGCGGACATCCATAACATTTACATTAGAGTGCACAAGTACCCGACCAAAAATTGGAGGAAGCTACCCTTTGTAGCCACAGACGATGTCAACTTTAACATCCTAGAGACATGGCCACCAGAGTGGTGTGCTCCAGACATCGTGGAGATAGAGAAGCCAATGGAACAAAGGAAGAAAGATGAGGCCAAGCTGCACATCGCACAATTGGCATAAAAGAGAAGGAAGGAGGCAACGACAGCAGAAATGTAGGTGACGTGGGACACTGCATAGGCAGCAACTAAGCAGGAAAAGACTGCAGTAGCAGCACAGGAGGCAAATGCGAAGGCGCGCAAGGGCCAAACATCACCTTCGCATGGGCAGGAAGTAGAGGAAGAAGAGGGAGGCACGGACCAAAAAATCGCGTCAACACAGTTGAAGTGCCAACACCCAACCGAGCAGACAGGGTCGCGCAAGAAGGTCAAGGCAACAAAGTTGTCTATTGACCCGATCACCCTAGAAGAGGGTAATCTGCACGACATTGGTGAGACAGTGCGTGATTTCACCTCTGAGGCCCTCCAAAATTTCATGCAGGAGAACCAGATTGTGTTAGGGGACCTCAGAGCACAGTTGCAGGAATTACAAGTGTGCCCTCCTTAGGTTGGTACCCTTTCGACTAGCCTCGCAGTCGGAACAATGGCATCAGAACAGATGTTGCGTGCACAAATGATGAATACCATAGTGTTGTCGGAAGGGGCACTAGTGACAACAAATGAGGCTGACAAGCCTACGGTTAGTGCGCTGAAGGGTCTTGATATCAATATGGTTGCACTCCTGTGAGAGACCTTATATGTTTTACAGGATGGGATAACTGCAGAGCTGCGAGCTAGGGAGAGTCGTGCACTGCAAGTCGTTAGCGAGTAGAAAATCAATATGGAACAATTGAGCTTGCAGCACGACAAAGTGTTGTCACAAAATCAACAGCTAGTATAGGTAATAGACGAAGCATTCCAAAGCATCCTAGAGCTGGCCATCCCAAAAGACATACCAATAGAGGCGTGCATCCATAGGTTAGTAGCAGAGGTGCGTGAGGCACGGGAGGAAATGACAAAGGTTCAGCTAGAGCTGAACTTTTAGATCGTCGAGCTGTGTTTTAAAGGCACAGCCATCCACCCCTCCAAACATCAGAGAACAGAGTGCTAGCGCTATCATAGCGAGACTGGACGAAATTGGTAGTGCAGTGCAAGATTGCACCAGCATGTTGGAAGAATATTTTGAGGTCCTCACAAATTTGAAGGAGGACCCCAACATCCAACACTTAGAGACAGAGGCATGAGAACTCCAACAGCAATATGATAGCGTCAAAGGAACTACGCAGACGATGGCCCTCACTGAGAGGCTCGCACAGATGCAATAGACTAAAGCGTTGAAAGAGCAGTGGATGTGCATGACACAAGGAAGTAGTCCTGAAAGCATGTGTTCAGTCTTGGATCGACGAGGCCTTCACCATCACAGCAAAAATTGAAGGCAAGCTCACACACATGCAGGGGATGCATGCACTGATGCAGAGAAGCACTTCCAACATAGAGGTTTCAGAACAAAATATGCAGCAGATCCATCAAGCAGCAGCTCAATGTGTTGCTGACCTTGCCGCAGTTCGAGAAAAGTTGGAGGGACTCCGCGCAAAGATCTCTGTGCCGATAGAGTGACTCGAGGGCAAGTGACGATATTTGTGTTGGGGGCTTGTTGGGCATGGAATCCCCCCAAGGCATGTTTTGGGGCTTAAATCCCAAGTTTTGACCGAATATTTTTGTAAAAGCTCCACAAATTGCGGGCGAGGGGAACGAAAGTATAATAGAGTCACAAGGTTGTCTACCCTAGTTTTTGTAATGTAATATCGGCTGGATAGACCTAGCCATGGTCCACGGACCATGGGAGTGTATAAATAGAGTGAGGCTCTAAGTGTAGAAAATAAATAATAGAAGGGAAGCATGAGAAGTCTAAGTGATTGAATCGAAGAGTAAAATGTGTCTGTGGGTCGTAGAGTAGGAGAAGGCTTTGTAGCTGAGTGCACAGAGTCCTAGTAGTCCGTAGCTGAGTGTACAGCTGAGTGCGCAGGGAAAGTCGAGTCTATAATCGTTGGGAGAATCAATAAAGAGAAGTTTTGTTATAATTATGTGTATATTTTCCTGGTTTAATGCATGACTGGATATAATTTGCAAGTATATTTTTTATTTATTGCGCAATCGTGTATGAATGTTTTATATTCCTAAGTATAACTTAATACATTCAAGTAGGAAAAGGTAATTAATTAACACTAGAAGATAAGTAAGATCTCGAGTAATAGCGCAGAGCGCGGCACAGCCCCCGGTTAGGGCTGCATGAAGGTAGTGTATCAAGCCACGAGGAACGGGAAGTGTGTGGAGCGACTTGCACGTGGGAACAAACCAAGGACTAGTTGTACCTCTCAGACATCTCAAGGGTGCGAAAACTTGGTTCTAGCACCCTCCCATACTACTTCGGGTGTGACCTCAATCTGCGCTCCACAGACTGTTGCCAAAAGGGCCAGTAGTACAAGGATTTTTTTGGCTAATTAAATCCGAACCTAGGTCAGGCCCCAACAAGCCAACATAGTTGACTTCGGTGGGACTAAGCGGCATGACTTTGCCCCAAGCATCAATAAGATCTGGTGCAGGTATGACCTAGGGATCATATTTGACCGAGATCATGTTGACGAAGGCAACATGACAAGGTGGGAGCGGAAAAATTCCCATTAAGGCAGAATATTTGAAGAGACCTGTCCCCACACTCTCAAAGGGAGCACCAGAGTGCTTGACGTACGGAATGTTGCCATCTGATGAGGAAGAGGCAAAGAAAAACAGCTGATCAATGGTGAGAATCTTCCCTTGGTGGGGAAAATAGATCACACGAAACAAAGAGGAGGCCACGGCATGCATGGCATGAGTCCAACTTTGGCCGAGTAGAAGATTATAATTGAGATTGGCATCAACAATCTCTACTTTGACTTGCATTGTCTTGCCTTCCAAGGTGATGCCAAGGTTGGGTAAGACACCAAAGGGTCGCAAATCACGCCCATCGAAAGCTTCCAACGTGTTCGAAGATTGGTTTAGTGTGGGGGAACCAATAGCCTTCCAACACGCAGTTGACATGATGTAGGTGGAAGCACCTTCATCAATGACAATGCGGTGGATGGTCTTCTCATTAAGGATTACCTGAATAAGAAAGGCAATCTGATGAGGGAGTTGTGGAACATGGTTCTCCAGATCGAAATAGATCAAATTAGGATCAGTGGGATCAATGCCCCCGATAGCTGACAGCAAATATTTCCGCCACGATGGGCAGCTTTAGAGTACCTCGAGAGTCAACATAACTGACGGTGCCTGAGCCAAATCTTCAACAATATTTTAGTGTTGAGCGACTCGACGGTTGGTATTATATGAGGATTTCTGTAGCACACCTCGAGAGGGTGGCCACGTAGCGGAATCAGGGTTAGGGCACTCGATTTGCAGAGGGCCAGAACTCGAGGTAGAAGAAGAAGGTGCAACTTCTTTTTCTTTCACTGTTGCCGGAGCTGGAGTCTGATAATATTTCAATCAGGTAGCCACATTAATGGGTGTGCTCACCATGAACACTTGAGATCCAGAGGAAGCAGATCAGGGTTGGTCTACCATCTGAGTCTGCTAAGATGTAAATGGCTCTTTGAGGATGACAGAGGTCCCTTTGAGCAAGCGACTAACTTCGGATCGTCATGGAAAATCCTTAGTATAGTGATCCTCCTCACAAATGACGCAAGGATATTTAGGTTTCCATTGCGAAGATTTGCCAACATATGATTTGGGAGGACCTTGTTTCAAGGCATCAGCTTTAGCTTTGCCTTTGCCTTTCTTTTTTCCTTTCTAGGATTTGTCCGCTACGGTAGATTGGACAGCATGGACCTCTGAGGTTTTACCAGGGCCTGGAGGATTTTGAGATGAAATATTAGGAGTGTTAGCTCTGCTACATGTTGCTAATTTCCAAAGAGTGGAAGTAAGCTCGGTCCTTGGTTTTTTGCTCAGAAGAGGTCTGCATCGGTTATCACCCTTCTTCTCCTTCACCTCGCTTACTTCCTTTCACCCCGCTTCCTCTGTTATTTCCTTCACTCCACCTATATTCTCATACTCCTGCAATCTTTGTTTCCCTCCATTTCCCGAATAAACCTTCCGAAATTTGACAAAGCCCCTTTCAGCCCCAGTCCTAAGCACGAAACTCTAACCTTCCGTGGGACCTGACCATATAACTTAGCACTTTCGTAACTCATCGCAATCGCATCCATGTCTGTGTAAAGGCCCAAGCCCCTTGTCTTTCGCTGACGCGATATTGCGATCGCTCCTCCGTCGTCTAATCAGTGCTGACAAGATCCAATGGCCCTCGTCCATCCCGATCCCATATCTCCCTCTTCCTTCCATGTGTTTGATCGAACGGTCTTCACTCATCCCGCGCCCTCAAACTGACTGTGCGTTAGCTCGCAGGGAAAGCGGTTTCTGTCCTGTCCTATCCGCCACGCGTCACCCAATGATTTTGATCGCTTGCCCTTGTATGATTTTCGCTCCCCTCCAAAAGTGGTGCGATAAATTATGCTTACCGCTTAAGCCCTTTTCCCCGCGCGTTAACTCCCCGCGCATCTTTTCCGCCTGATAGCCGTTGGATCTGCCTGCCCGAGACCCAACGGCTCACGATTGTCTACTCCCATTTCTCCCAATACACCCCAATGGGCCATATCCGTCGTCCATCTGCACGATCCGACGGTCGATATTCCTTCTTCACTCATCCAGACTGTTCACATCCATAGCCATTTCATACCCCCGAAAGGACGAAGGTGGCCAATATTCAAGTGCTCTGTGCAGTTACCCTTCAACTACTGCATTCAAGAAAAAGAATGGCCGAGAAGAAAAAAGGACCAGCCTCGAGTAGATCATAGCATTTATCAGTTATGGAGATTCTTTCAGACAACACTCCACCTGCTTGAGAAGGACAACAGAGCATGGAGAACGTCAAATTTATTCATTAAAGCAAGCAGATTGTAACAGAGACTCCATCAGAGAGTGAAAGCGGTTGGTGGTTCATTATGACCCCTCCACGCATAGAACAGCAGAATATCTTTGTAATATAACTCTATATATACCCAGAAAATAGATGTAATCGAGGAGATGGGTTGATGGTTGTTGTTTTGATGTAAGTTTCAACTTTTGGAGACTGTAACTACTTTGATACTTGCAGCATCTGGTCTTCATTTTCAGCTAATACAAGCTTCTTTTGCTGTTAATTGCTCACTTTCCACTTCTTCTCTGTTCTAGGTTGTGCCTATTATGCATTTTTCATGTACTCTTGATATTTAGCATTTGAGGGGCTGTCATTCCACCTCTGTGTTAGAATCTAGTATGTATCATTGAATATGTTATGTAGGTTTATGTTATCTTAATGCTAGAGAGCTGTCATCCTGTTTGTGTATTAAGAAATAGATTTGTAGACCTCTTTACTGGTTGCAGCCGGCCATCACATGGTCTTGTGCATCTGCTGGTGTGGTCAGTATTCTCCATCTTCACCTATTCCTTAAATTGTGAGTGATTGGTGGTCTAAAGCCTTGTAGTCTGGGGGTGTTCACCCATGTTTGGAGTTAAGCATAGTAGAAGTGGTTATCTGGATTGGACAATCATCATTCCTTCCATTCATCCATTTCCAACATTTTTTTGAGTTTGTAATGTTCCCGAGCATCTCCGAGATACAACCTAGGAGAGTTTCTTGGGGTGATAACAAGGACCAGTATTCGAGACCGACTTCAGTTTGGAAGAATTTTTAGCAGGGGCCTGGGATGCTAAACCAATAACTCCATCAACGAGAGGGACAACGGGTGATTTTGATGCTGCGGGATCAGATGAAGGTCGCAGAGCATTGGGTAATAACTCGTATAAGATTCCAGACTGAGAGTAGACCAGATCCAAGTACTGGGCACG
Organism: Pinus taeda; assembly: GCA_000404065.3. Classification (NCBI taxonomy): domain Eukaryota; kingdom Viridiplantae; phylum Streptophyta; class Pinopsida; order Pinales; family Pinaceae; genus Pinus; species Pinus taeda. Next base: position 23,289 of record APFE030897206.1, on the reverse strand, counting down.
AGCGATGGCTTTCTCTTCAATGACGCATCCACCCGTAGCTATATCATGAGCAATTGGGGCTACGAATGATTTGGTAAACCATTCAGTGAGCAACTGATCAGCTATCTAGAACTTGATCCGGCGACCTCTACATCTCCATTGATGGATATGATCAGAGATGTGCATCACAGTGTCTCGCTTAAGTGATGTGAGAAAATATGTGCCCATCTCATAATGAACCAGCAGCTGAAAATGCATGAGGAAGGCCATGGCTAATGAATTGAAGTCATGGAAAGTACTTCGAGGTATCTCGATGTACCATTTCACTACGGCACCCATGAGAGTCCATTGGAAAAGACGAATACGAATGGAATCATCTACATATGAGTTCAACGAGCACCAGAGGTGATATGTCATCATGTGGGCCTGAGGATCTTCTTTAGCTTTTCCATCGAACTTTGGGCAATCACTTGGTATCTTGGACAACACCAGAGGCCAGTATGGCAAATGGAGGATCGGATCATTCGTAAGACGTGATACATCTGGCAACTCAAGTGTAGCCAAGAAAGGTAACTAAGTGTTAAAAGACATGGGTAGTCGATAAGCGGGCCCATAAGGAGGAGCCCATCCCTACTGGTAAGGATTTTGGCCCCATAGTAGGGGATTTTGGCCATATGGGATCTGAGGCTGCCCCCATTGTGAATTACCTTGATCAAGGGAGGATTCAGACATTGAATACCTTGAAACTGTCTAGGCACAGGCTGCTGATAGGCAACATATGGGTTGAAAGGTTGTTGAGCATGTTGACCCTAGATGTACTGATATGGGACTTGCTATCCTGGAACATAGGGTTGTTGAGCCAGTTGTACCACAACAAGAGGGTTCTGGACCTACATTCCTTGGGCATGGTTGATACGCTTGTTTCCCTTGGACGTAGGGGTTTTGTACCTGGCGCCCTTGGCCGATAGGATTCTGAACCTGTTGGCCCTGGACAAGAGGATTCTACACCTGCTACTGCAGGATTTGACCTTAACCCTTTCCTTGCAAGGGTTGACCTTTTTGATACGTATATAAGGGTTGTTGTTGCCCGGTTTGGTTTTGCTCTTGCAAGGATTGACCTTGTAGTTGCAAAAGTTGTCCCTGGGTTTCCAGAGGTTGGCCCTACGAGGGTATGGGTTGAGAGGTATGCAGAGAATATTTCATCTGTCGTTGTGTGGCCTGCTGCAACTATGGAAGGATTAACCTTGCAGTTGTGCAGGTGACCTTGCTGCGGGATAATCTTCCCTTGGTGTTGCGCGAAAAGCCCTTGCTGCAACAAAGGTTTACCTTGTGGTAACAAAGGCTGCTCTGGTTGTTGTAAAGGTTGTCTTGGTTATTGCAAGGGTATTTGAATAGTGTCTAGGAAATTACCAAACTAAATTTGGCCGTAGCCAAGCTAGATGTACTACCCAAATTGGAGGGTGTAAGGTTGATTAACCAACCCTTGAGAACCATATGGAATATAAGGATTTTGGTATTGAACCTGAGCCTCATAGGGCTGCTGATACTGAACATTGCTTGCTCCAAATGAACCAACGGGATTTTGAACCTGTTGGTACTGGATGTTGCTTGATCCAGTAGGGTCAGCAAGGTTATAGACAATACCAAAAGAGGGTTGGTTTATACCAAGCGTGTGAGCTTATGAACTGCTCACAATAGTGGCACCTGACACCATAGAGACATTCAGGTTCTACCCCCCAGGCGATGACACAATCTGGCCACTCACTAATGGGACAAAAGAACTAATGGAAACAATCTTTGAAACCACCGGTTGTGACTGGCGTGTAACTGGGATTGATGATACAAGAGTATTTGGAATGGTGGGTTGCACCGGGACTAAAGTAACAGTTGGTTTGGAAGTTGTGTTAGTGAAAAATGGACTTGGCGTAGGCCTGACGCCTGATGCCCAAACAGGATTATGGTAGAGTGATGAGGCACTAGGTGTGCCTAAAACTAAGTGCCCTAAAGACACATAGCCGGGTGGCAAGCTAGCAGGAATACCCTCTAAAAAAGGGAAACCCTAGAGAGGAAACTGCAACTACGATTCTTCCCCCTCAACAGTGTGTGGAGTAGAGACTTTAGACTCATCCGGAGAAGTGACTGCAGCATTGCCTTCAAGTTCCATGTCTAAAAATAAATGACGACGAATGGCTAAACATGTATAGGGGATAGTTCGAAAGGAACACCTGGTTGATCGTACGGACTGTAAGGGCACTGCACTGATATCTCAACATCGTCAAATAGAGGGTTTGAAGGATAATAACAAGTCCAAGATGACCGTTAGTGGTCGACGAGTTCTCTGGAGTTCGAACGAGATTATCTAGAGATTCTGAGCCAAGATCATCAGATGACCCCGAATTGAAAGTAGGCGAAGGATGAGATGATAATGGTTTAACACTCAAAACAATTGCGAGTTCAACATTTTGGTCCTCAAGTGACTCTGATAACTCAGTAAATGGATCCTCTAACAATATTTTAGATGGAGGAGAGGAAGAGGAATTGTGTGAACTAAATGGTTCAGCCACTATGACCTTGTCTTAGTCGACAGAACAAATAACTTCAAGGCTTTAAAATGTCATTTTAAGAGAACTCATGATTTGGTCAAAAAACTAATAGGATGTTTTGGATCGTGGGCAATCAATTATTAAGACACATAAAAGACTAATGTTCTTTCATTTTCTAAGAGTTGAGAAAGAAACAAAGGTGACTCTATCACTTTCGATTAGAAGCGAGCTCGAAAGGACAAGTGCTTGGATGATCTTTTAAGTTTAACGAGTCAAAAAGATCAAATGACTACTCTAGATGATCTAGGTAAATAGGATTACCAAGCAATCGTGAACTGCAGAATACCTCCTGGCGAACCAAGAAGTACGAGCAAGAAATCTCCCCGAATGCTGTGTTCGGTGTACCACATTTACAAAGCAGTCGACTCAACTTCCTAAGTATAAAAGGATTGCAGCCTAGTGGGGTCTCCCATTATATACGCGACGGTACGAGGAGCACAAATCCGTGCTAGCATTGTCTAATGTTGAAGCTAACGACAACTGCTAGGTTTACAGACACCAGAACACGTCTCTAGCCTAGACCTTCTAGATATGATTGTTAATGACAAATACGCCTTAGGTTAATTGAATTTATTTTAGAGTTGATCTTGAGTTAAGTTTCAGTTTTCAGGTCTTAGTGATGCCACTCAATTCAATGAAATGCTTATACTAGAGAGGGTAGAAACTACTCAATCAAATGCAAACAATCAAGCAACTGAAAACGAAACGATTTTTCACTACTTCACTTTTTCAAAAAATAAACTAATGAAAAATGCATTCCAATTCCTAATTTTCTAACAAGCACTTATCTATCAGTCCTTTCAAAATGAAAACATTCCTCTTCCTCTTCCAAATGCTGATGCAATTCTAGTTTTTTTTTTTTTTTTAAGAGATGCAAATCAAAATGATGCAACAAGCTAGAATTTCATACTTTTCTCATGAGACAACAAAACAAACTTTTCCCATACAATCTTCCAATGAAAATTTTTTCGAGACTATGAGCTCTTTAAGCAAATGAAATCATGAAAAGAGAAGTTCATTCAGATCAATGAAACACCGACTTTACCAAACACAAGATCGATAATGTAATCTATGACGAAAAAAGGCATTCAACTAGTAAACGAAACTTTTCCAAACTTATGCAAAAGAGGTCAAAATCGTAAAGAGGACCAAAAGCAAATGCACGGAGAAAACACACCTACAACCAACTCGATGGGTCCACAAGCTGCTGAATGGGCGACTAACTAGATGCCCTAGTGTCACAAGCCACTCAATGACTCAATCAATCAAACAACAAGATGACAAGCCAACAAGCAAGCAAAAACCAAATAAAAAATAGTTTCCTAATTAGGGAGAAAACAGTCAAAAGGACTCACGGGGTCAAAAACACAAGACAGAACACACTGGCCAAGATTGGGGTCTAGCCGTAATATTCACTTACAAGGATCGGAGTGACTGTATAACTGACAACAAGTGCAAGACGCTGGTCGGTGTGACTGTTCCTCCGCAATTCGCACTAATCGGCGCGACTGTCAGCCGATTAAACATGCTATCTGAGGGAACTAAGGAAAAATAAAAAAATAATTCAAAACAGGGACCAGATCTACTATTATGAATTTTAGACTTTAGGCCATTAAGCAAGAGAAAAAGAAACTGAACAAAAGGGAAAACGTGAAACTGGCAAAGTTCTCACGAAATCATGAAATCCAAAACAAACAAAATGATTGGATCTCCCTAGTGGAGTCACCAATTTGTGGTGAAGTAAAATTATAAGTGCGGACACGAACGAATTCCTCTAGCCTGATAACGGGTCTAGCCACAACAAATGCATTCTATGGAATATTTCCTTAGGTTAGAATCAATCAAGAGGGCCTACCTCTTGGTCGCTTATCCTGCTTGATGATGTCCTCACTTGCTCACTCCAGCAATCTCTCACTTCCTTCTTCAAGCTCCTGAAACAAGTAAACGACAACAACACACAAACATAATAATATAAAAATTGCAATTCAACCTACTTAATGAGTCAAGAAGCATTAAGACATGAATATGTAATATTACAAAACATGTAGGAAATCAATCGATAGTTGCATATATTAATATTCAAAGAGAGATTACAACCATTCGCCTTGACGTTGCAGTCTTCCTCTAACAAGACCAGGTTCCCACACTCTTCTGCTAGCACTTCATGATGGGTTCAAACAACAATAGTTTAAATGCTCTTCCCTTTAGGCTTCACTCCAAACTAAACACACTTCTCCCTCACACAATTAGATGGCTACAACTAGTAATAGCTTGCTTGTCTAAAATAGTATACTCACATTCAGCCAAAACTCTAACTATGTTACTAGTTTGTGCTGGGGAAGAAGGGAGGTTTATATAGGAAATATGGATGGGATATGGATCCTCTTCTCATGGGAGAAGGACTTATCCCTTGAGGTAGTTCCATCATTATAGGGGAAAGGAGCCCAAATTGTCATCCTTGATCCCATCCGGCCAAACCATTTACTAGACTTCCGCTACGGAGCTTCTAGAGCTGGAAGCTTCAGCTCTAATTTAAAACACTTTCCATAACAGGACCAGCATGACTGGAACACAGCTCAGTCGCACCAATCGGCATGGGGAATAGTGCTAATCTCTGCACATCGGCGTGGGGGAGACAAAGTTCATTAGTGCCAAACTTGTAATTTGAGCAAAACAAAAGTTTCAGGGGAAATGGTGCAAAAGGGAAATGATCTGCTCATGAAGAGGGACATAATGGGAGCTTTTCCATCAAGGCAAAGCATGCGGGGTTCACTGTAGAGGTCCTCCAGGATCAAGGAACGGGGAGTACAAGGATAGTGACAAAATGTTGTGTAACAGGGACAATTATGTGCTATTTTATGATTTGTAGGAAGCTTCGAGGTAATCAAATATCTCATTCCTTGTGGATGTAAAGTCCCAAGATACACAAGCTAGAGGTTGAGCCAGTTGTTGGTATATGGCATCCTTGGGTCTGTCAGAGATGTTGGTAGTGGAATGGGAAAAAAACCCATCTTACTAGTCGAGAATCATGTTTATATCTAGTACACATAAAGGATATTATTTGTTGGATAAAAAATCCACACATAGGTTGATTCACTGCGAATCTTTGGTACAAAGATTGGTTTAAGGACTTTTTAAGTGATCAAAAGAAGTGGTTTTTGGGTCCCTATAATCCTAGTGATTACCCCATTACTATTGTAGTTGCATCCCTTATTAATATTGTTGTGCCCCGATTGTCCCCACATTGTTATCACTGTGCCCCAAAGAATCCCTTTATTCTTATTTTTGTGGCTTTATATTATTATTGTTAGGTCGGCTGGGTTATATTGTGACTCCTTAGACTCCTATATATAGCAAGGAGGTTTTTTCATTTGTATCATCCAAGAATTGTTCATTTATGTAATGTAAAGGAGGTTGAACCCTCGAAGAGGCTGAATTCTAAGGCATTGATCTATCTTTTCTTGGGCTGGTTTCATAACATTTGGTATAAAGAAGCATGACTCATGAAGAAGAGGAAGAAATGCTACATGATATATCAAAATTACAAGACAAAGTGCAACAAATGTCACTCTCACAAAAACTAACATAAGCTAAGATAAATGGAGTGGAATCTAAGCTAAAGGACGTGGAAGCTAAGATGGACAATTTGAAGATAGATTTGAAGAGAGACATGGCAGATTTGAAGACAGATTTGAAGACAGACATGGCAGATTTGAAGACAGATTTAACAAATTTTCTACAAGAAATACTTACTAATGGTGAAAAAGTAGTAAAGGAAACTTATGATGTGAACAAAATAAATGTTAATCATGATTTCATAGACTCTAATGTGGGATCGAAGACCCACAATATTCCAAAAATCGATATGAGGAAGTTTGATGGCAAGGATCCTGCAACATGGATATTACAGATGGAGCAATTTTTCAATCTCAATAATGTGCAAAACACACAAAAGGTTCAAGCAGTGGAACATCACATCGAACATCAACAACAAGTCCTCCAACTCTTAAAGGATAACCTCGTGTTGGCACAAAATAGAATGAAACAATAGGCAGATCAACATCACAGCGAAAGAAGTTTTGATATAGGTGATTGGATATTCCTACGGCTACAACCATATAAGCAAATGTCCCTCAAGCAAGCTAAGAGGGATAATAAATTATCACCAAAGTATTATGGTCCGTACAAGGTGTTGCAAAAGATTGGGACTATGTCATACAAATTGGAGCTTCCTGCAGCTTCTCGATTGCACCTAGTTTTCCATGTTTCATGTTTAAATAAGGTTATAGGCGACAAGTTCCCAGTTCAAACAATATTTCCAAAACTTGATGAGGAAGGAAAATTTATATTGGAACCGGAAGCAGTCACAGAAACAAGAACTCGACAGCGACGAAATCGATCAATTTCAAAGTATATTGTCAAGTGGAAGAACTTATCTGCTAAAGATTCCACATGGGAGGATGAGAATTTTATACAGAAGCATCCAAAACTACTCAACGTTGAGGACAACACTTTTTTGAAGGAAAGGGGCATGTTGGGTCCCTATAATCCTAGTGATTACCCCATTACTATTGTAGTTGCATCCCTTATTAATATTGTTGTGCCCCTATTGTCCCCATATTGTTATCACTGTGCCCCAAAGAATCCCTTTATTGTTATTTTTGTGGCTTTATATTATTATTGTTAGGTTAGCTGGGTAATATTGTGACTCCTTAGACTCCTATATAAAGAAAGGAGGTTTTGTCATTTGTATCATCCAAGAATTGTTCATTTATGTAATATAAAGGAGGTTGCCCCTTCGAAGAGGCTGAATTCTAAGGCGTTGATCTATCTTTTCTATCTTTTCTTGGGCTGGTTTCATAACAGTGGTAGTGGAAAGTTATTTGGCGAATATGCACCCCCTTGAAAGCCAAAGTCACTGCTTGGTTAGCCCTCAACAATAAATTACTCACCTAGGATAAAGTGTTGAGGTGAGGGTGGATCAGTCCAAATCAATGCCCTCTTTGTAAGGAATAAAAATAATCCCACTTACATTTACTTATGAAGTGAAAACATTTCACGAAAGTTTGTGAGTTACTATTGAGCTCTTACAAGGCAAAATTTGTTTGTACTAATATATCCCTTTGTGATGCATTTCACTCGTGATGTTCCAACAAGTAGGTAATATCCTTTAATGGTTTGATTGTTCAATGTGGAGTTTGATTATCTTCCTAATTCATAGGTCTTGTTTCAGCCGTGTTTGGATCCCAATCCGAGATGGGGATGTGGGGGGGACTGGCCCCCCACTATTACTGCATCGGGGTTCAGGCGGGGGCGATTACATGTTTGGATCCCCCCCTGGTGAGGTTCGAGGGAAGCTCCCCCAAAGCTAAAAATAGATGAAAATTTACGTTGTAAAATATTTTAATTTCGTAGTCAATTTGGGTCGCTCATTAGGATGATGATATGATAGTATAAGTTATATTTAATTTAGGATTTGTTTCCCTAGAAGGAAACCCCTCAATTTATATGAGGGAATTGCATTGCGAATGTGTATTATTATTCTGAGCAACAAAGAGAGATGAGACTTTGTAAGAGTGAAGAGGAAATTATAGCAGATCTTTTGTAGATTGTATCTCTTCATTTTGCTAGATAATATAAAAGGAAGGATTGGTTGTTTCTCCCTAGACGTAGCCCAAATTGGGTGAACCACGTATATTTGTGTCTCTCTTATTCTATGCATTTTTGTATTTGTGTTTCTACAATATTTTGTGTATTTCATTGCTCCGCTAATTAATTTCTAACATTGTCATTTTAATATGATGCATTTGGATAGCTAGAAATCTCATGGTTTTACAAGACCATTTCATGCCTCCTGAGGTATGTGTGGTTAAGGTGGTATCTTTGACCAACAAATTCAAGAAAATTCCAAAGGCCAACCAAACATGAGAATTTGATTATGCCATTGTTGTATTATGACACCCCCTATGGATTTTTTGATAGTGCTAGTCAGCGACACCCTCCTCGCTATGGCATAGGGGTCGTCCTCTATTTTCATCCCTCTCACTTCATTCACCTTTTCCATGCACCGAGTAGGGTCTTAAACAAAAAAATTTAATTTGCAGCTCTATGGTGCCTATTGGAATTGGAAAGGAAAAAAGGCATCCCCAAATTACAAGTTTTTGGGAATTCCAAATTAGTCATTAATTGGGAAAACCAAAAGGTGGAGGTCTCCAATGCTAGTCTCAATTCACTGCTTCTTGACATTCGTGTTGTGGAAATTTCCTTCAACCAACTAATTTTAAATCACATTATTCATGAACTAAACTTGGAAGCATATGGTCTCTTAAAGGATGCCCTTGTGCTCCCATTTGGATCAATTCATCTTTACAAGTTTGCAAATGGTGTTGAGACTGATTCCATGGAATCCAACCTCCCTTTCTTGCAACTCTTTGTGTTTTCCTCTTCTTTTTTTCTTTTTTTCTATAACAGGAGGATGATAATTTGTATAGTGTTAAGGGTTCTTAAAATTTTTGAGAACTAGATGCTTCCTACAGGTAGAACTAGTCTTGTTCTTAGAAATTTCTGACTTGATATAGTATATTGTATTAGTAAATTTGTGCAAAAGCATAATGAAAGTACATCCATAATTTCTTGTAGTAAAATATATTAAAAAAAATCAAAATAAAAATTTCCTTTTCCTATTATCATGATCCAATATTATCCACATGGATACAACTTAAAGAAAAGGCATACAATATAACAACCTTTAGCCAACATTAAACCAAAATTTAAACTAATTTGTGCTCATAATCATCTAATGTGATCAAATTTCAATTGAAATTACTTGATTGAGATCAAGTAGTCCACTTGGAATGATTTTTGTTGAGTTGCTTGAAGACACTTAGTTCCCTAATCATGAACTTTTCCCTACTACGCATACTTGGCATTTTGCACCTGAAAGTAGAGATGTTAGAGTTTTGCGTTAAACTCTTAGAGATATTGTCAATGAGTAGATAATATGTTCGTTAGTGTGTCCACTCGCAGTATTAACCTATCAACCTTCTTACTCAACAATGCAATCTCTATCATGACATCTTCCTCTACCATATGTGGTTTGTTTCTTCACTTTTTTATCCTCTATTCGCATGGGATAATTTGTTTGTATTGTAGTATACTGACCCCCACTAGCTAGATTTCCTCTCACACCTCTATTTATAGATGATCCAGTTGCCTAGATTCAACTGCTTATCCAAAAGTGTTCTCTACTCCTAATCTAAATAGATAATATAATTAACTCTCATGCATGGTCTATCACATGTAATGCCTTGAAATCCCAACTGCTTAGTGTGCAAAAATATGGAATTGTTGTTGAAATAACTATCTTGGCCCTCCACATAACTACCCTAACCCTCCACATCCCCGACACCATAGTACTACTCTAAACCATGTCTCTCTCTACCTGCTCACATGGGGGCATTGTGACAATTAGCTAACTTGACCTGGCCATCCCATGTTGTTCATATAAGGAATCTCCTCTACATCACCTGATATGGCATTCCATTAATGATAATAATTTATTGGTACATTGCACTTTTCACCATAGATTGAAACATAAATTGTTGTATCCAATTGATTCCATTTGGTAGCTCGAATCAACCTTTCCTTTGCACTTCTAATGCAATATAAATCTACCATGTTCCAGGAATGCGGAACATATTACTACCTTAACATTTAATTGTGAATGCATAATCATGATCTATGGGATTGTCACCTCCCTTAAAGTTCCTTAAATTCACGAGGTTCTAGGTACCAATAATAATGCTTGATTAGACAAGTGATTAACTATATTATTAAGGTCCCTAAGCACATGTTTGACTTGAATGTTTGTAATTTAGAAAAGATTGTTCCAAGATTTGTTTGTGTAAATGGATTAATTTGGAGTCTAAAAGAAGGGTTCCAAAAGCAAGATCTTGAATTGTGTTATTAGAGTCTCGTATTATAATGAGGGATCTGATTAAGAAGGATGTTGTTAGAATGATACCTTGAAGGAGAGAATACATTTCGACCTGATTCTTGTAGGCTTTGCCAAGGTTTCATGAGTAATCTAATTTAATCTGTATACACTTCTCACCCCTTAAATAATGTAACTTTAACCAAATGAGCTAGTGGAAAACATATTAAATAATTTATATATTAAGAAAGTTCATGAGAATAATGTATAGTGATTATCTTTGTGAATATGGAATATGTGTATGTGTGTGTTTTATCTCACATATTAAGATGATATTATTATAATTTTTATAAGTGTGTTAAGAAAATATTATTCTATTGTGGTATTTTAACAATATTTAAGTATTATATTACGTTTACTTTTCTTTTAAAATTGTTAAATGTTATAATAATTAAGTTGTTAATTGATATCGAGGATACTTTTCATTGATTACTATTTGTAAATATGGATTAATCCATCATTGTTATTAAAGGAAAATCATGCCACTTAAAATATTTTGGTGGTGGTTTGTAAAGTGATAGACTTTGCTTCTACAAGACATTTCTCGGGTACAAAGAATATGAACTCTTAACTAATTATAAACCATTTTAAGTCTCACTCGAAAAGAAAACACAAATTTAACTTAAATAATATTCAAAAAAAAGAAAAAGCAAATATCCTTTGTGATCATGCTTGAGGCTACTTCAATGGGGTCATATATATCTTTAGTAACATTTAACCTTAATGCCATAAGTAAAGCTGTATATTACTCTAATTACAATTTTACGTTGCATCTAAGAAAGGGGTATGAAATTGTTAAATAAAAAAATATTTTTCCAATTAATTATTGAGGAACTATAATATAAAATGGCATGGGAAAATATAATTATTTACCAAACTTTTCTATTTAAGTATAATGTTTAATCTTATAAAATAATATTACCATAATTTTTTGTTTCAAAATGTTGAGCTAAAATAAATTGTTTTATCACGTTATACACAAAAGAATGTACATCCAAATTACTAGTGGGTGACTTCCATAAAGGAAACTAGTCTCCCCGCCAATTTATTGTTTATCAATCTAATCAACATTATATTTAGCACCAATTTATTGTTTATCAATCTAATCAACATTATATTTAGCATATTAAGTAGTCTTCCATAAACTATTTGCAAAAAAAATAACTTCTTATGTTTACCAATATAACTATATAAATTGTATAACATAAAAAATAATTGCTAGAGAAGCAATTGTCGAAAGGAGCTAGAGAAGTAGAGCAAGGTTGAGCAATCGAGAATAGGAGGAAGGCGCGGAAGCAGTGAAGTCCGATCTTGCTTAATGTATGTTATATGTATTGTCATTTTTTTTAATCTTGGGTCTTTTCTATCAAGTATATGGGAACTTTCAATGTTATATCATAGTAAATAATGCATGTAGAAGGAAGAAAAAGTAGCCTGGATGTGTTGAGAAATGGCAACAAGAAATTCCAGTTTAAATTTGTCCTTGAATGTAAACTGATAATTAAAATAGAATTATATTCTCATAGCAACTTGTAAATAGTTAATTAAGTTTAATTAACTTAATTAGCTTAGGAATTTCAAGTTGGAAGTATTTTGGAAGTCATGTAAGTGTTCTCTCTAAGTTTTAGGGGTCCAGTATGAGTTTAGATTGAGTTGTACTTAGATAACTCAATTTACTGAGTTAGAGACAGTTATACTAGTTCTAATTGTTTGTTGAACTAGTATAGGATTAGCAGTCAGTTAGTGCACTGGTGCATCCACAGGTGCTACTCCAGTTAACTGAATATTCTCTCATCGGAAACTCATGCATGTCAATTATCAGAAAGACCTAGTTGAGACTAGAGTGCGGGGATATTGTACTATCAGTTGTATGATTTACTAATTTGTATAGATCATGCATGCAATCAGGAAGAGGACCTAGATTGGATTGCGTAGTTTTCGAAGCACTAGATTCCCATTAATATGGGTTATTCAGCCTAGGAATTGCACAAGGAAATGGAGGCTTGGTAAGCAGTGGAAATTAGCTTAAGTGTTGGTTAAGAGCAGGCTTGTGAGGCATAGAGTATAACATGTGCGGAATTGTTCTAGTGAGAACAAGCTTTGTATCTTCACTCATATTTCTTATTAACACAATACAGATAGGCGGGTTTTGAGTAGTGTCTTTCCCCAAGAAAAAATTATTGTGTTATGTGCCATTTATTTGTCTTCTTCTTCATGGTATCAAAGCTTTTGAATCTACAGGAAAATCTACATGGTATCAGAGTGGGCTTGTGAGGCAGAGAGTATAGCATACTTGTGCGGAATTGTTCTAGTGAGAACAAGATTTGTATCTTCACTCATATTTCTGATTAATGTAATACAGATAGGTGGGGTTTTGAGCGGTGGCTTTCCCCAGGAAAAACTTATCATGTTATGTGACAGTGATTTATCTTCTTCTTGTTCATATTGTTTTCATTGATCTATTGGCTTCTATTGGTTGAAAGTAGAAGTAGATTCTTATCTCTCATTTTAGTAGATTACATGAGCTTGTGAATCTATAGGAAAATCTACATGGTATTAGAGCTTAAGACAGTATACTAGAGGAGATTTTGAAGTTTTGAATTTTGGGTTACAGGTGAAATTTTAATTTGCAATACATACCTGAGGATCAATGGATGGTGTTCTACGGTTTTTGGCTAGAGTATGCCTTGGAAGGCAACTTGAATTATATAGCCAAGAAGGACAAAATGGAGACTGTACTGGAGGATAATGGCTAGAAAGAATTTGTTGATCACGACATTCCTAAGCCAACGACATTAGATGCACAAAATCTGGTTGAATGGAAGAAGTGTGTGGCGAAGGCAAGGTGGATAATCCTTCAAGGAGTTCGAAACCACATTGTCTCGAGTCTCCATGGCGAGGAAACTTCGTATGCTATGTGGAAAGCATTCACTGACTTGTATCAAAACAATAGTGACCAAAGGAAATTGGCACTTAAGGACAAACTGTGAAAAATCAAAATGTACAAATGAGAGACTATTACAAAATACTTGACCAAGTTCACTCAATGTCGTAATGAAATTGGAAGTGTTGGAATCACAATGGTCGAGGATGATATGATGAGTCTTTCTCTTCTAGGACTCCTAAAGAGTTGGCATAGTTATCAGTACTTCATCAATGGTCGGGAGAAGCTTCCATATTGGGAACAACTGTGGTCGGATTTGATGCATGAGGAGATTAGGGGGAACACCACGGATGAATCTTCATCAAATATTGATGATGATGAGAATTGTGCCTTAGCGATTAAGGCAAATAAATGGAAAGGGAAAGCTTCCCATTCCAAATCTAATTCTTTCCATGGAGGTAAGAAGAAATACATGAGGAAAGTTAAGTGCTTTCATTGTCACAAGTTGGGCCATATTGCTACAAATTGTCCACTCAGAAGTCCTCAGGAGGAGGAGCGGGTGAGGCTTTGGCCTCTCAATTCGAATTGGAATTTTCCGTCATTTCATGCATGGTGTCATAAATGATGGGAAGTGTATGGTACTTAGACAGTGGAGCTTCATTCCACATGACTGGCGACAAGGAGTTATTCAGTGACCTGTAGGAGAAAGATCTTTAGATGCATATCGAGATGGGTGATAACGAGAGGTATAGTGCTACTGGATTGGGCACGGTTACTTTTCATAGTAAGCATGGGGCTCCACTCACCTTGAAGAATGTTATGTATGTTCCCGAGCTGAAGCAGAACTTCGTATCCATTTCCATGCTTGAGGATAGAGGCTGATGTGATCTTCTCAAAAGGAAATGCATTCCTTTGACACATAGCCACGAGTCAAGTAAAGAATATAGGGATTCGAGTTAAGAATATTTATAAGTTGGAGGTGGATGATTGTGCTACTTTGAGCATGAAAGCAAAGATGGTGTAGAGCCAAGATGTTGGTGAGTTGTGGCACAGACTATTGGGCCACTTGCATCATGGGGCTTTGAAGATCATGCAACAAATATCCACTGGTTTTCCCAAAGGTACACTAGAGAAAGTTGATACATGCAAGGGGTGTACTTTGGGTAAATAAACCAACTCTTCCTTTCACGATAGAGACAGTCGAGCAGAGGCTATTCTAGAGCGAGTCCATTTAAATGTGTGGACCATTCTTGATAGCATCCACGGCCAAACATAGGTATTATGTTATATTTGTTAATGACTTTTCTCAGAAATGTTGGATATTTTTCATGTAGAAAAAGGATCAAAACTTCACAAAGTTTTGTGAGTTTAAAGCATTGGGGGAGAAAGAGTTGGGAAAGAAGGTTAAATCTCTACAGAGTGATAACAGTGGTGAGTATGTCTCAAATGAGTTTAAGAAATTTTGTGCAGTAGAAGTGGTTAAACATGAGTTGATGACACCCCATAACCCTTAGCGGAATGGGGTGGCTGAGAGGAAGAATAGAAGCATAGTAGGGACAATGAGGGTGATGTTGCATGATCAGGGTCTCCCATTACACTTGTGGGTTGAGGCATGTAACACAACGGTTTATGTTTAGAACCGTAGCCTGCATCAGATTCTTGGGATGAAGATACCAAAGAAGGCTTATTCCAGTAAGAGACCAGTTGTTGATCACTTCAGGATTTTTGGGTCATCGGTATATTGCCATATGACCAAAGATGCACAGAAGAATTTTGAGCCAACATCAAAGTTGGGGATATTTGTGGGGTACAAGGATACACTTCACAACCATCGAGTGTACTCGCCAACCAGCAGGATGACATTGGTTCGCAGGGATGTCAGATTCGATGAGGAGAAGTCCAAGTGAGTTTCCTTTGAGAGGGAGCTTGAGCTACGTGCGGTTGAGGAGCTCTTAGCTCCTAAGGTTGAGGAGCCTTTGATTAATGTGGAGGAGAAAAATGCAGAGGATCCGAGAGTGTAGTCATCCACTCAGGCGGAGTCTTCCAGAGATGGGAGAAAGTGCACTAGAGAGGCTAAAAGTTTATTGCATGATGCATGAGAGAATGTGGGAGCACCCACATCTCAGCACAGGTAGAGAAGGTTGAGAGGTACACTGGATACATGGCTCTTATGAGCGGATGTGTTGAGACAAAGCCATCTTCCTTTGAGGAGGTACTGCATCAATCGATTTGGGTTGATTCCATGGTGGAGGAGCATGACTCCATAGTTCATAACAGTGTTTGGGATGTGGTCCCGAGACCGGAGGACAAGACAATGGTGAGCTCTCGATGGATTTATAAGGTAAAGCAAGTTGCAGATGGTATTGTGGAGAAGCATAAGGCTAGATTTTAGGCCCATGGCTTTTCACAGGTAGAGGTGATTGACTACGATAACACCTTTGCTCCTGTTGCAAGGTACTCATCGATCATATATATATTGCCACTATCAGCGTATATGGGTTGGAAGATACATAAGATGGATGTGAAGAAAGCCTTCCTTAATGGAATGATTAAGGAAGAGGTGTACATAGAGCAGCCTAAAGGTTTTGAAACCTTTGACCATGAGTTGCATGTGTGCCAGCTCAAGAGAGCATTGTATGGGTTGAAGCAAGCACCTTGTGCTTGGTACACCAGGATAAATAGCTACTTCACCAGGTTGGGCTTTAGGAAGAGTGAAGTGGATGTGAACCTGTACCACATAGTGGTGGAAGGTAAATTGTTGATCATTTTACTTTATGTTGATGATCTCATACTGATAGGTGATGATTAGAGTTTGAGATGAAGGACTTGGGGCTCATTTATTACTTTATGGGCATGGAAGTATGGCAGGGTGATGGGGAGTTGTTTGTGTCTCAAGGCAAGTATGTCAAAAAGATACTAAGGAGGTTCCACATTCAGAGTTGCAAGCCTATGGAGACTTCTCTAACTGGTAACTGGAGGAAGGAGGATGTTACTTCAAAAGAGGTAGTGGAAGATAATTTTTACAGACAGCTTGTGGGTTCACTCATGTACTTGGTGAACACACAACAGATTTATGCTATGCAATTAACCAGCTGAGTTAAGCGATGGTTAGGCCTACCTAGCTATATTGGAAGGCAACAAAGCATGTATTGAGATACCTTAGGTGAACTACTCAGTACAAATTATGGTACAGACAGACAAAGGGGGTGAAGCTTATAGGCTTCATAGATGTAGATTGGTCGATGAGTCTATCCGACCAGAAAAGCACATCAGGAAGGATTTTCAATATTGGGTTAGCGGTAGTTTCTTGGTACAGCAGGAAACAAAGATCGGTTGCACTCAGTTCAGCAAAGACAGAGTACACGGTTGCAAGGCAGGAAACATGTGAGGCCATATAGATGAGGAAGATTTTGGTTGGTCTGTTTGGTTAGCAGATGGATCTGATAGTGATTTTCTATGATAATCAGAGTTGTATCAAACTCTCTAAAAATCCAGTTTTTCATGATAGGTCCAAGCACATTGATATTCAATATCATCATCTACAAGATTGTGTATTGAGGTGGATCATGTTGTTAGAGTACACTCCCACGAAGGAGAAAGATGTTGACATTTTGACAAAGGAATTGTCAAGATGTAAATTCTATTTTCACAGAGATAGGATCGAGGTAGCAAATAATCCCTTTCTTGTTGAGAGGGAGTGTTGAGAAATTGCAACAAGAAATTCTAGTTTAAATTTGTCCTTGAATGTAAATTGAGAATGAAAATAGAATTTTGTTCTCATAACAACTTGTAAATAGTTAATTAAGTTTAATTAATTTAATTAGCTTAGAAATTTTGAGTTGGAAGTCTTTTGGAAGTCATGTAAGTGTTCTCCCTAAGTTTTAGGAGTCCAGTATGAGTTTAGATTGAGTTGTAATTAGATAACTCAATTTACTAAGTTACATATAATTAAACTAGTGCAAACTGCTTATTAAATTAGTAGAGGATTAGCACTCAATTAGTGCACTGGTGCATCCACAGGTGCTACTCCAATTAACTGAATATTCTCTCATCGGAAACTCATGCATGTCAAATCTGAGAAAGAACTAGTTGTGACTAGAGTGCAGGGACACTGTACTATCAATTGTATGATTTACTGAGTTATATAGACCATGCATGCGATTAGGAAGAAGACCTAGATTGGATTGCACAGTTTTGGAAGCACTGGATTCCCATTAATATGGGTTATTCAACCTAGAAATTGCACAAGGAAAGAGGGGCTTGGTGGGCAGTGAAAATTGGCTAAGTATTGGTTAAGAGCGGGCTTGTGAGGCAGAGAGTATAGCATACTTGTGTGGAATTGTTCTAGTGAGAACAAGCTTTGTATATTCACTCATATTTCTGATTAATGCAATACAGATAGGAGGGGTTTTGAGCAGTGGCTTTCCCCAAGAAAAACTTATTGTGTTATGTGCCATTGAAAGTAGAAGTAGATTCTTGTCTCTCATTTTAGTAGATTATGTTAGTGTCGGTCTTAAGCCCTCCATCGGTGATCAAAAGCTCTTTGCATGTGCATAGGTAGGTGTCTCATCACTGTCATTTTTGCATCCCGTTAGGCATGCCATAAAACTGATGGAGGAGCTGGTCTTTGTTCCCTTCTTGGCTTTGCTGGATCAGATCATATCATTTAAATGAGCTTGTGTTACACTTGTTTTATGTTTGCTTGAAATCCCAAGTCTTAGGTCTAGGGTTTTGGTCAAAAATCACTACAAGGTCATGAGTCAAAGGTCTAATAGTCCCCAGCAAGCCGGAAGGAGGTATGTAAATATGTTCCATCGATATTTTTTCATCAAGTACAACTCATTTATACCTTGGATTTAAAAACCCTGTTTTTAAACCCAAGGTCATGTGAAATTTGCAAAAAATAAGGAAAATTTTCAAAATTCTTCAAAATGCCGGCAATAACCCTGGTCTCCTCGCCAGAGTCCATCAAATGGTCAACCTGCAAAAAGAACGAAGTTAAAGCACTCAAAAGATCAAATTCAGGACAAAGTGAACTCAAAACAGTGTTAAAGTGAATGTCAAAACAAAAACATTAGAAAGTGGGTTTGGTAAGTTAATTTTTTCAAATTTGGGCCTATAAAGAGTAAATCTTCTCTAAACATGCCTCATTATGCATTTGAGAGTTTGCAAAGACAAGTGAGAGGTCAAAGGAGGCGATTTGCAGCAAGTTGAAGTCATTTTCAGGGGGCGCGACCACTCAAGCTCGGTGCGCGACCAATTGGGTGGGGCGCGACCACTCAACGACCCCTCTGCAGTGCACTTTTCTCAAGGGCGCGACCACTTAGGCGGGGCGCGACCACTCAGAGTAGGGGCGCGACCACTCAAACTGTTTTTTATAGAATCACTCTAAATCGACCAAATCGCCCTCTTGCGTGCTAAATTGATCGAGGTAGGCACTCAATTCATGAATGATGATATGGATGGTGAAAATAATGATGTGTGTCATGGTTTTATCATTTAAAGTTGCAAGTGAATGGATTAATATGGCTGTTG
This sequence comes from Pinus taeda, assembly GCA_000404065.3. Taxonomy (NCBI): domain Eukaryota; kingdom Viridiplantae; phylum Streptophyta; class Pinopsida; order Pinales; family Pinaceae; genus Pinus; species Pinus taeda. The sequence continues at coordinate 4,295 of APFE030897206.1, read as the reverse complement.
CTAATGTTTGTAAAATGCTAGGGTTTTGTGACTGTTTCAAGTGTTTATTGTCCCATTGATCCCTTCCTTTTTCCCCTCTTTCATTAAAAATCATGTTTGCATCTCTGTCCTATTTCATTTGCACATAAATGTTGCTCTCCCCCCATCCCTAAGCTATAAACCCTACCCCTCTCACAAGCACTCAAACCCTAATTCCCTCTACCATACACATGCAAAAAACTAAAACAAAAAGAAAAGATACATTGTAAAGACTGCAGAGAGTCATATAAATTTAATGTGCTGTATATTTAAAAGCATGTACAAACCCCTATATATCCTTGACATTCCCTTGTACATGAAACACTTTCCCTTCATGTGAAAATGATGAGTATGTACTCCTTAATGTACATGTAACCCTTAAAGAACAAAAAGAGCAGAATTTGCCTTATAACACACATGAACTCCTCAGTGAATTTGGTGTATGGTGTCCCTATGTCCCTCTTGATTCATGTATGCCCCTTTCATGTTTATTATCATACATGTTTTGTCCCATATGAGATTTTCTTGGCAAATGATTTCCCAATGTTAAAATTGTTCCCATATGCATGACAATGTGTAAATTTTCCCTTGAAAAATTCCCTGTTATTATCATATATTCCCATTCCTTGTTAAAGAAGTTCCCTCCCCTAACATTCCCCTCATGTTTTTTCCCCTTGAAACAACATAGAGTTCAGTACTTTTGCAGGCAGAGGCAGCAGTCCAATTTATCCTTTAGTTTGCCCATCTTGCTCCAAAACCATGTCAGATACCGAGACTTATGAGCAAGGTGATGACCATTCATCATCTACGGAGATTGAGGTACAACAGAGGCCTCGTAAGGGTGGCAAAGGTGGTCATCATAGGAGAGAGGAACCCACCTCTTTGGCGGAATTGCAGGCCTGTCCTTTGGCAATAAATGGTTTCCGTTATATGTCATGTTTTCAGTTCTATGAGAGGCTTGCTCAGATTCAGCATCACAGGGAGTTGGCCCGTTTATTTGTTTTGCACCTTCATGATGGGCAGGTCACTCTTGCAGGGGTGAATTTTGTACTATCTCTGGAGGTGATTTCAGGCATTTTTGAGAATTTTATAGGTTTTGGCCATTTGAGTGGTCTCACCCCGTGCGCGACCAGTCATGGGGACAGCTCAGAACAGGGAAAACTCTACATTTTTGGAATTTTCATGCAAAAATACACTTGCCTATGGATGGGTTTCAAATTTTATGAAGATTTGGGCTCCCAAAAGCTCAAAATACATGCAAATTTTGACTTTCTGCCCCTTTTTTGAGTTGCAGAACGCTGCCTTGGGAGAAATGACTTTTGAGGGGTCAAATCAACTCAAAATTCATAAATTCTAGTGGGGTTGGAAAGTAGACTCACAGAACTTTCCAATGAGCTATCTTGCACCTGATTTGGACACCGGGAAGGCCCTCAAACAGAGATGTCAATGCGCGTGACAAGTCAAAGTGAGGGGCGCGACCACTCAAGGAAATTTGCCTGTTTTGACCAGTTCGGCCAGCAAAACACTGTTTTCACCTTGGTTGACTTTTGAGGCATGTAAATGATGGATTTTTGTGTAAT
>APFE030897191.1:6623-19269 GCA_000404065.3 Pinus taeda | reverse complement strand
TATTTCCCTTTCCCAATCCAAGTATGCCTGTGATCTTCTACGCCATTTTCACATGGAAGACTGTAAGCCAGCTCCTTCTCCCTTTCAGTCTGGAGTAAAACTCTCAGTCACTTGTACTTCCCCTGAAGTTGATGCTACCTTATACCGTCAACTTGTAGGAAAACTTTTGTATCTAACCCATACTCGTCCTGACCTTTCCTTTGTTGTTGGCCTTGTTGCTCGGTTTATGCAAAAACCACGTGAAAGTCATTGGAAAGTAGCTAAAAGAATACTTCGTTATGTTTGAGGTACAGCTCAATTTGGAATTCATTACAGTTTCAAAGCATCTCCTCTATTGGTTGGTTTCACTGATTCTGATTGGGCTGGTGACCCTGATGATCGGAAGTCTACTACCGGTTATGTGTTCACTCTTGGTTCAGGACCTATTACATGGGCTTGCAAGAAACAAGGTTCCATTTCTATTTCTTCAGTAGAAGCAGAGTATCGTGGTGTCATAGAAGTTAGTAAGGAAGCCTTGTGGCTTCGTCAGATCCTATCAGATTTGGCTTTTAGTAGTAGCATCCGACTACAATTTGGTGTGATAATCAAAGTGCCATTCGACTATGCAAAGATCCAGTTCAGAATCAGCGTAGCAAACACATTGAACTACACATGCACTTCATCAGAAAGCTCATTCATGACCATGTTCTTGAAGTGCAATATTGTTCAACAGATGATCAGGTTGCAGACATCTTCACAAAGGCTCTCACAGAGGCGAAGTTCACTAAACTTCGATATATGCTTGGAGTTCAGGAAGTTGTCACTAAGAGGGGATAGGCTCTAGTGCCTCCTTCCTTCTCCTATTGTGTCATATTTGTAAATCCTTCAATCCTATCCCAAGTTGTTCTTAAGGGGGGATGTTAGGATATTCCGACACATAGGAAATAGTGAAGTATAACTTGGTCTAGTATACAGTTAGGTATAGTGTGTTTCTTTACTATGTACTTTTGTAAATTACAATCCGACGGTCACGATATGTAATGATCCGACGGTTCATTCTCTGGAAAGTATTTTCAAAGAGACTCTTAATCATCGCAATGCCCTGATAGTTCACCATGAACTAGTTTTCCAGTACCAAGAGTTTTTCTCTTTCCTAGACTCGAGGATGAGGTTGCACCAATACTGGGTGTGGAAGTTGGAGATTATTGTGTAATATTTAGGCCCCTTTTTCCTATGTTTTGCTTCCCTTTTACAGTTGGTCTATTGAGATATTCTTTCAACATCCATTGCCAATATTTGATATTTAATTCTCTGCAAGTCTTATAAATTATATGTTGTGTAAACATATTTTGAATTATACAAAGATTTAGACAAACTATTTCCTTACACATAATCAGATGCAAAACTTGCATTGGTTCTTTGTTCAGATGCAATTTAGGTTATTGGGGTAAGTCATCAAATACAATTTCTTTTGTATCACTAACAAAGCAAATGCAAATAACAAAGGGAAAAGCGAAGCAATAATAAATTGATAAAATGGAGTGTGTATTGCATGTGATAGAGTTTATAAGGTGGAGTGACTATTGCATGTGCTGGAACATTTGCTGGAGTTCCTATGTTCATAAGGTGTAGAAAGAGAAAATAGAAATCTCTAGACAATTGTGTAAAGGAAGAAATACCTTGGAGATAAGTATGTGAAAGAACTTGAGTGTAACAAACAAAGTTTGTATACAGCAATAATATTCAGAATACTTTGAAGACAAAGACATCCATTGTAGGACAAGTAATTATATATATAATAATATTTGAATACAAGTGAGAACATTTGAGGGTCCTAAATATATACCCAGGTAGGTACCCTTTCATGATATGTCATGTCCTTAGAGACATGCATCTTCTATACTAATCACTAATTAATTAACCATTATTACAATTACCATTATTATTTATATTTATATTATTTATATATATTTTATTCATAACATTGCCTTCCTCTTCAAAAATCTTTGTCCTCAAAGCTTATTGTTGATAAGACTTATCATTTGTTATTTTTCTTTGAAATCTATTAGCATCTTTTGAAATTCGTCTATCTTTCATCTTCGTTGATGTTATCACTCAGGTTGTCCCTAGGTTCCTAATAGGGATACGGCCGAGGTAAGCACAAACCAATCTTCTGATTGCAGGTTCTAGCCCACCTGCAATCGGAGAGGGCTCTATCCTTTTGATTCAACCTTAGTTGATGATTTTAGGCTAGCTTTCTGACTTCAAGGGAGTGTTGATTGTGATTGGAAAGAAGGTAGGATTCTCGAACAAAGAGGCACTGTAAGGTGAGATAAGTTTTGAACCATTGGGCATGGAGTCACAGATTGAGGCTTGCGAGCGTTTTCTTGGTCACAAGGGGATACGGAGTGGGATAGCCACACAGGATACAATTCTTTGCCTGCTGAAAGTATGGAGTGGACATCAGGGATGAAAGGCAAAGGAGAATCATTTCATCATGCTGACAAAGGGGAGAAATGGATGAATGGGATCCAGGAGCAGTTAAGAATTCCTAAGACATGCACTCATATGTGAAAGAAACAGCTTAAACCAGATCATTTAAGAATACAAGCTCATAACTGTTTCTGAAGAAAACATTGAAAAGTGCAGAAATTGAACTTAAAAGGTGTAATTAAACAAATCTTAAGCTATTCTTTTTTCCTGCAAATTAGAAAGGCGGAAGGTGATAAAAAACATAAAATAAACAGGGAAGAAGAACACTTATTGGATCATGCAGAGACACAGGAATTCCGTGATCATTCCTTGGCCAAGAGAAAACAGCAAGTTGTTTCGCAATCCATGCTTTCAGCAATCTTTGATTATGAAAATATGACAGTTACAGTGCGAGTCTTTACTCAGAGAAAATTGCTAGAAAAGAAACTGACCAACAACTACTACTACCAACCAACCAACCCTTTACAATATCGCTTCGGGTGGTTTTTATAGAGAAAATATCAGAAAGACATCATTACAAGTGACCGTGACAGGTCTGCTTAGAACTCTTCAAAAATATAAATGCTGCTAGAAATAAATGCAAGTAAATCTTTTAGGCTACGCTGGGGGCAGCTAAATTGGAACAGGTGACGAGGTGGCCCTTGGGGACCAGATGCAGTGCTGCTGAAGTGAATGTGCTTTGGGGCTGCAGTTTGGCTTTGGTGTGAATTGAATGTGCAATTATTATGATTTGAGAGCTTCAAGTGATTTCGCTCTCCTCCTATAGATCTGCTGGAAGATATTCAAATTTCTCTTGCTTTGGGCCACTGCTCAAGATATTCTCTGATACACTTTGCCGCTACATTGATGATTTCCGCCGTCGACTGATACTCTTTGACACGCTTGGAACCTACTGATTTGATCTCATACACTTTAAAAACTGTGAATGATCTGTTGTTGTCTTTAAACCGGATCCTTTGGCACGATTGGACGATTTCGGGCTTTTTGGGCGCGCAGTGGGCTCGACAATCAGAAGATTCCTTGAAGATTCCTCGAAATGGCCTATTTCCGGTAGCGATGCGCGAATAGTGCTTCGTACTATTCGCGCATCGAAAACTGCCTCTGTTTCTTGATCTGGAGCTCCGAAGTGCGACTTTTCTCCTTGCACGAAGCTTTTTCAACTTTTCTGGCTATGTAAGCACTGCGTCGGTTGTACGACGGATGATGTCATCAGTGGGTCCCTGGTACAGTGCGACATGGTGAGGTACTGGTGGACTGTGGCGAAGAGACTCCGATGCGATATCGCGATATCGTGTCGGGGAGGAAAGAGGGGGATCACTGGGTTGGACATGTGGTTTTTGCGATTGCCGATATACGATATCGCGATATCACATCGACGGAGGGGGAGGGGTGAACAGATTGGACACTCGGCGTTTGTGATCGCCGATCGCCGATTTCGCGATGTCGCATTGGCGGGGGACGGATGGGCATTGTTTTGCATGAAAGTGAGACGGCGAGGTTGCGATGCGAAAACGACTTTGAGGGTAAAAAGGTAAGTAAGTGGGTGTGAAGGGTTTTTGAAGTTTCAGCAGGGGTCCGACTACTTCGAGGGAGTTTTATAATTAGGAAGGAGTCCATAGTATGTGAAAGGGGGTTTCGGAGGTTGGGTTCTTTCTTAGTTTCTGATAAACTAAACAATTCCCGGGATTTGCTATGGTTATTTTTCAACCAGGGGAGGGATATTACATAGGGGAATTTACTTAATATTAATACGGGGACGGGAAACATAGGGAGCTACATAATAATGTTAGTGGTTAGTGTGGAGATGGTAAGAAAGCGCTAAGTTTGGGGGAACTTAGGCTGTTGCAGGGGTTAGGACCATACTTCAGGAGAAGATATGGAACAACTTTGAGTAAAGCAGATCTTTACTCAACCAGAGTGATGAAGATGATGAACTCAAGAGGTGTCAAGCAGATCTTGACCTCTTTTGGGGATGTTAGTTAATGATCGGGGGAAAGCGGAGAAGGGGAGTTAGTTATACCTCATTTGAGCCTTTTGCTTACAAATTTTTGCTGATTATGTTCTGCATGATATGATACCTGCAAACTTGGAACTTGTCAGCAATTTCAACAGCCTCAGAACTACCTACCCAGCCTACTTTCATAGCATTTTTTCTTCTTTTGCTTGGGGGTGCACTTAGACTTGCAAACCCATCATACATTTTTCTTTTGATGCTTTCCTATCTACATACTACCCTTATTTCTTCCAAAGCCCAGATTAAACTGTTGGACTCTTCTGTTTCTCTACCTATCTAAGAGTCTGCCAAGATTAAACTGTTTGGACAGACATACAATCTCTATATTCTAAAACAAGAAATTTAAACCTAGGGAGACCAAGATTAAACTATTTGGACCTCCCTTTAACTAAAAGTAGCAATACCAGGAAAACTTTACAAAATTTGAAGGAAATTGAATGAATCTTGAAGTAGCCTTCTTCATTTGGAGACTGTTTGAGCAAATATGGAGCATTGCAGCAAGCAAAGTACGACATATTTGGCCTGTGAAATGCCAATCATGAAAAATGAATACCTGCTGCAGCAGGAGCTCACACTGGCTATAAATGAATACAAAGATGAAGGATTAGTTGAATTCAACAGACTTAGAGAACAAAGGTTGCAAATTCTGCCTCTAGATTTGTTAGCGACAACATCAAAGCAGCAGGAAGAAGTGCATGAGAAAAACAAGAGGAGACCTAGGCGAAAGAGCAGGAACAGAGCAACATAAATGTGAATGAAAATACTCAAATTGATCCGAAATTGCTCCAGGAATGGCAGCAATTCAATTCAATTATCGGCAATCTTGAATGCTCTAAAGATGACGAGACATCAAAAGAGGTCAATACATAGGAGGCAACTTCAAAGCAGGTTTCAGGTGAAACCAACGACCTACCCAAGTCAAAAGAAGTAGAGATAATCCCAAAGGATCCTTCCGACCAGGTTATTTTGCAGATTGAAGAGATTCCTCCCTTAGATGTCTTCTATAGCCCAAGACATAAAGTTTTGGTGAAACGACAGAGGAAGAGGAGAAGGACTGATCAACCCTTCTTATTCCCAGAACAAACAGTGACGGGCAATGTGCTTTGGAAAGAGGAATTTGACCCCTCTGATGATTTAAAAAAACTATCACAATATGCTGGAGCCTATTCGGCGACGACAATAGATAAGGCATCAGAGGTGAGCAGTTTATTAAAGACAACAGACCAGGAGGTCTTTTCTCTTTGGAAGCACAACAAAAGGCGGAGCAGGCATAACAGCAATTGGTAGTACAACAACAAATAAATAATCAATTGACTAAACAATTGCAGGAAGAGAAATAGAGGATTGATGACAGTGCAGTCCAAAAGCAGAAGTAACTATCTGAGGCATTGGCGCAACTAAAAACATCAAATGAACAAGTGTTGAAGTCAAAAGATGAGCAGATTGCTCAGTTATTAGCCCAGCTAGAGCAAACAAAGAAGCTTCCACAGATAAATGAATTCAAAGTAGAGGCATTACATATAAACGAGGGATTGATAAATCAGATAAAGCTTTTATGTCAACGAATCACCCAGGTGGAACCATTATGTGATTTAATGACATCAATAAGTGAGAAAGCGGAAAAGGCTAGAACAGACTTGGATCAAGCCGAAGAAACATTGACCAATTTTCTTGAATGGCAAGATACCGATCAGGGACAGGCGGCTAATTTACCAAGGATTTTAGAATCGCATAAAGATATATTTTTTTACAGAATGGCAGTCTCAGTTAATGAATGCAGAAAGAGCAATTTTAAGATGCAAGACAACCACTAGTAATTTGGTTGAATTGGTTAATAATACTCTTTACTTGTCTAACATGATTTCTCAATGTACTCCAGGCAAATTAACAACAACGAAAATATTGGAGCAGTCATGTTACCCAGAGCTAGAGAAAAATGGAAGGTTAATCGCACGAATTAATAGTTTGACATGGGACGCCTATTGGTTCTTTTTAGTCAAACTGCACAGCTAGAGAGACGCCCTCAAATGCCTTACAGATGCAATCGAGTATATCATTCCTGATATTCAGGATACCACCTATGCCGCCCAACTTAGTTCTCGCCTCAACAGACCACCCGAAGTGGAGCCAATGCTTGCGATAAGTCAGCTTAGGTTTAAAGGCAAACAACCTGAACGATGATTCATACCACCGACTGCCAGATCGCTGCAAAGGAGACAGTTATCATCAATTGATACCAATTAAGTAGGATTTTAGCTTCATAGATATTTAGCTTAGTTTAGTATTTATAGACCCTTTCATGTATTTAGAAAGGGTCGTAAAGTTTTGTATATGAATTAAACCATGAAGTTGCACTATTTTACTTCAGGGATATTCTTTTATAAAACTGGACCAGTCATTTTGATTTTTGACAAAGAAGCTTTTATACAAATGTGCACTACTGTCTTTGTTTGAAAGTATTTCTGCGTTGAAGGAAGAATTTCAAATAGCGATTGATATTGGGATTGATTAGCAGCTCATATGGTACTATTATCTATGTCTGAACTCATTCTTTTTATATGAATTATCATTTGATCGCTCTTGCTATTATCGGATATATGCATGTGTTTTAACAGCATTCTTTATTCATTCCTCTATTGGATGTGTACAATATGTTTTTCTTCTATCATGTATGTATCGATGATATAAATGATAAGTGCAGCAATCTTGTGTTAATCAGTTTGTTTAACTATTTAAATAAAGTAATCTTTGAATGAATAAATATCTATGTTTATTTGATAGAGTCATCTATATGCCTGTCAATATACAAAGATCATCAAACACTGCATTTCCAAAGAATAATTGTTCCCGGGATTAGTATTAGTTTCTTTTATTTTGTTGATAGATTAAGTTATTCGCCTATCATTAGATTAGATAACCAATCGCTCATCCACCCCTTTTATTCATTATTGGGAAATTGGTCCCATTATATCCAGTCAGAGCCACCATCCCAAACAGAAAAGGAGCTGTATTAAGGTCCGGACTAGGTGGTTATCCCCCAATGTTGATACAACGATTTTCGGGGCATCAACATTTCTGGCGCTAGAAGGAGGGCCATCCGCTATGAATGGCGAGTAAGCCTAAACCTACAGACCATTCACAGAGTAAATCACCCTCCACCTCTCCTCGGTCCTCTCATTTGCACTCTTAAACATCAGTATCCAGATGAGAAGAGGAAGGAGCAACTACTACTACTCAACCTCATCATACTTCAGAACATTTAAGCCTGGAGTCCCCTGAAGTTCTGTCTATCATATAGAAACTTCAAGGCTTCTCAATTTCACATCCTTGATCTGAAGTATCATAAGGCAGTCAGACTTCACAATTCCACTTACCTCATCACCTTACTAGACTTCAAAGCGAAAAACTCGGTATTGAACCACCCGAGTTTCCTTTGCTCGAAAGGAAAAGGATTAAAAGAACACTGAAGGTTCTAGTAGTGAAACCTTTTCTCCATCATCTTCCATCTCATCATCACCAGTGCGAAGTCAAACACCCACTTCACCATTACATATTATTGTTAACCAAGGGACTTCACCTCCAACATCACAATCCTTTCAGTCTTCATTTCCACCTCCTCTCCAATCACCTGGAACATCACAGGCAATTGTTGGTAATCCCAAAATGGCTCAAACACCATGGAGAAGTCCTGGTGCAGTCACTATGCCTGTGCCTTTACATCCATTACCCGATTATCTTGAGAAATGGTTACCAAAGTTCAATCCAGATGCTGGAACATTAGCCGAGGAACACATAAATAATTTTATGTTGTCAGTTAATCTGAAGGGAGTAACAGAAGAAGATGTTGTAGTTAGATTGTTCCCCTATACGTTACAAGGATCAGCAGGGTCTTGGTATTTTTCCTTGCCCGCTGGATCCATCACCAGTTGGAACATCTTTCAGGAATAGTTTCTTACCAAATACGGCGATGATAGATCCTTGGCTACACTCATCAATGACCTTTCCAATCTGATGATTGAGTCAAGAGAACCAATTAAGGAGTTTAACTCTCGATTTAACAAACTCTTGAACAAAATCCCTACCGATGATAACCCAAGCGAACAAATGGTATATTACAGCCTTACCCTCAAACATAGCCATTTTTGTAGATAGGGCTAAAAAACCTACATTGGCTGAAAACATGAAAGAAGCCCTCGCTGTCGAAAAATGTGTAATCGCTTTGGAAAAGAAAGATGCTCTAGAGGAACGAAAATCCAAAAAAGTGTCTTTTAAGGATGATTCAAAGAAGAAGATCATCGAGGATCCATACGACATGGAGGGCCTTCAAAAAGTCCTCAAAACCATGTCAAATGAAATGGTTGAGATTAAGAAACAAGTAGCAGAGTCCTCAACAAAGAAACCTTACAGGAATTTTAAGAAGCCTGAGTCCAAGCCTCGAAATGTTATATCCTATGTGGATTCAGATCCTGAGGAAGAAGAAGAAGAAGAAAGAATTACACCATCCGATGAATTAGAAGAAGAGGAAGTCGTTGAATGCCATGGAATGTGGGACTTTATACTCCCTAATTCTGATACTGAAGCCGAGCAAGAAGCCTTTCCCATGACTACCAGGAGTAAAGCTAATCCTGAACCTGTTCAGGCCAATTCAAAGAAAAGGAGTGCTAGTACCAATACTACAAAGGAAAAGGTACCCACAAGGAAGCCAACCGCAACAGTATCTCAAAATCAACCGTCATCCTCCAATATACCTTCATCATCTAAGATGTTGGTAGTATCTGATTCAATGGACTATAATATTGTTGATGATATGAAAAAGACTAAGGCAAACATCACCATGTTTGAACTCAGTAAATTAAAACATCAACAAAAATTGCTTCTCAAAGAACTCAATGCAGTTCCTTCTTCGCCTCTTCCCAGTAATAAAGCTGCAAGTGACTCAGGACAACCACCTTCTAGTAGAGTTGAGGCAACAGATACAATTCTAATTGGAGATAGATCAAATTCCCATACTCCTCTGTTCCTCTTAACATATGAAATTTACAATCGAAATTTGGATAATTGCTTGATTGATTCTGGGGCATCATCCAATATAATGCCAGCTTCAGTTTGTTCTAAACTGAACATAGAACCTCAGAAATCTTCAATTCACATTGTGTAGTTAGATAGAACTAAAGTTCAGGTTTTAGGGGAAATAAACTCTGTTACAATCAGGTTATCAGCCGATCCACGAGTGGTTCAAAGGATTGATATTTTAATCGCCGATATACGTGAGTTCTATGGTTTAATTTGGAGTAGGGATTGGTCAGAAAAACTCCATGCGTATATTTCCACCGATTGGTCCCATATGCGGCTTTCCTATAAGGGTAAGCCAAATCAAATAAAAATCGATCGGGAGAAACACATGACCCACACTGTTACAGAGTTCGAACAAGAGAATCAGCTAGTTGCATTTAACAACAATATTTTAGGAAACTATTCCTCTGAATCATTCTTCGGCAATTATATTGCCCAGCCATCTCCTTTCTCGGTAAAAAATTTCACATCACAAATTGAAAATTTTTCACAGACTGACATGTCTAAATGTGTTAATGTTACTAAGAATTCTGTAAATAAAATTGTAGATAATTCTTTATTTTGGTCTTTATATTTCGATGGGTCCAAGTCTAGTGAGGGCTCAAGAGCAGGATGTATTTTGGTTAGTCCACAGGGAGAAAAAACAATGCTGTCCTGCAGGCTAGAGTTTGAATGCACAAATAATACAGCCGAGTACGAAGCATTAGTCCAAGGACTATATAAAGCGATTGGCCTCAAGGTCAATATTTGAAAGTGTTTGGAGATTCTGAGATCATTGTTAAGCAGGTAAGGAATACAATTCATTGTCTTTCTAACCATCTCAAACATTATCAATCGTTGGTACAAGAACTCACCTCCCACTTTCTGGCATTCAATATTTCTTCCATTCCCAGGTCTCAAAATTCAGTAGCCGACTTGCTAGCCAATGTCGCTTCCAAGCTCCTACCTTCCAAACACTATAGCCCAGATAGATTTTCAGTAGAATTTATTTTTAGGCCATCAATTCCTGACAATGTCAGTAATTGGAGAGTATTCAACCACGATGAAGACATTTTACAGTTTTTAACCTCCGAAAAATCCTATGATGATCAAATCATTGAGGAAAATGAACACGATATTCAAATGCAAGGTAAACATGAGGAAAATTCAATCCCAAAGCCTGTGGTAAATCTTCAGGATCTTTATGATATTAAAGACAGGTTTAAACCTGTGACCAATACAAAGCTCCAGAGCTCTACCTTAAGGTTTGAATTGATAAACCTTGGCACTGAGCAAACTCCTCAAAACATTAATTTAGGATTAGGACTTTCTGTGGAAGAAAAAGAAGCATTCATTAGATTGTTATGCAAAAATAAACATGTTTTTGATTGGAAATATGACGATCTAAAAACATATGATACATCCATTATCTAGCATACCATTCCAATGCTTCCCGAACAGAAACCAGTTCAACAAAAGTTGAGAAAAATACATCCAAACTTAGAGAGTCATATAAAATCGGAACTCAATAAACTCTTGAAAGCTAAGATTATTTTTCCCGTTCGGCACTCAAACTAGGTCTCCAATATGGTGCCAGTCAGAAAGAAAAATGGCAACATAAGGATTTGTATCGATTTCAAAAATTTAAATAAGGCGAGCCTAAAAGATAACTTCCCATTACCCACTATGGAGAAGATACTCCAATCAGTGGTAGGCTCTGAGTTAATGTCCTTTTTGGACGGTTTTTCAGGATATAATCAAATTTTGGTCCATCCTGATGATCGACTCAAGACCACATTCAGAACAAAATGGGGAACGTATGCATATCATAAAATTCCTTTCGGACTTATTAATGCAAGGGCCACATTTCAAAGAGGAATGGATATAGCTTTTAAAGGGTTGATTAACAAAACAGTGGTTGTCTACTTAGACGATATTACTGTATTTTCTAAAGAGAGATCCAATCATTTGCATGATTTAAATCAAATCTTTCAACGCTGCAAGAGATATGGTATTTCGCTCAACCCTAAAAAATCCTTCTTCGCTCTTGGTCAAGGAAAGCTCTTAGGCTTTATTGTTTCTAAAGATGGCATTTATATTGATCCAGACAGGATCAAAGAAATCTCTGAAATCCCTTTTCCTAATAATAAAAAATCCATGCAGTCATTTTTAGGCCAAATCAATTTTGTTAAAAGATTCATTCCAGACTTTTCTCAAATCATTTTGCCACTTCAAACTATGATTAAGAAAAATTCAGTCTTTAAATGGGGATCGGCATAAAAGGAAGCGTTTGATTTGAACAAACAATCAATAATCAATGCCCCCGCTTTAAATACCCCTATTTTTTCTAATCATTTTACATTGTATACTATAGCATCCGATTTGTTTTATGCAGCAGTACTCACACAGATCAACAATCACAATTTGGAAGCACCCATTTCATTCTATAGTTCAAATCATTAGGGTGCTGAATTGAATTACTCCGAAGTAGAAAAACAAGCCTTTGCTGTATATAAAGCTGTCAAACATTACAGACCCTTCCTTTTAAAAGCCCATACAAAAGTTATAATTCCTTTCCCTTCAGTAAGGCAACTATTAATCCAAAGGGAATTGGGTGAAAAAAGGGCATACTGGGTGACAACACTTCAAGAGTACGACTTAGAAATTAAACCAGCAAAGATTGTTAGAGGCCAAGGTTTTTGCAGGTTATTGGTAGGAGCATCCCACATTCAAGAATCAGGTGATACAGATCAAACCAAAGAGATCCAACATATAAGTATCTCTCACTCTGAATCACAATATGCTGATTTAATCTTTTATTTGAAAAACGGATATGCACCTCCTAACCTATCTTACAAAAACAAAAGGGCCATTAGATTGAAAGCAAAAAATTTAACAATTATTGATGATGTGCTTTTTAGGCAAAACTATGATTCAATTTTATTAAGAAGCCTAGAAAAACCTGAGGCACAAAGGTTTTGCAGGAATTACATGATGGACCGGCAGGAGGACACTTTGGAGCTGATACAACAACTCACAAAATCATCCATGCTGGATATTATTGGCCCACTCTGTTTAGAGATGCTCATGAATATGTAAGGAAATGCC
>APFE030897182.1:37950-68430 GCA_000404065.3 Pinus taeda | reverse complement strand
GACAAAAGCCTAAGGAAATGGTTATCTAAGTACATATAGTACACCTCACTTCGTCAGTTTACGAACCCCGGGTTGACAATATAAATAGCAATTTAGATCACAGTAAATTGACCAAACAATAGACTTCCAACTTGAATTTACTGATCCATCTAAGTCAAATTAATGTTGCTATGAGAATAGAATTTCGATTTAATTCCTAATTTAATTTAAGGAAAAATTAAATTACAATTTCTAGATGCTATTTTAAACATTTTTTGTTGCTATTTTCAACAACCTTGAGACATAAATAGTTCCCCATCTCCTTGCCATACTTCCAACCCAAGGAAGTAGTGGATGAGACCCATGTCCTTCATTTCAAATTTCCTTGCATGGTCCTCCTTACAAGATCTGATCAGCCGCTCATCACCATTCAAAATTAAGTCATCAACATATAAGAAAATAATAAGAAATTTAACTTCTGCCAAGATATGATATAGGTTTTCATTTGCTTCATTTTTGGTGAAGCCAAAACCAATGAGATAATTGTCGATCCTGGTGTACCAAGCCCAAGGTTCTTGTTTGAGACTATACACTGCTCATGTGAGTTTGCACACATGAGAATCTCGATCAAATGTCTCAAAACATTTTGGTTGCTCGATGTACATCTCCTCCTCAATAACACCATTGAGAAATGTGTTTTTACATCCATCTGGTAAATCTTCCACCCCATCTATGCAGTCAGTGCAAGAATTGGTCTAATGGATGAGTACCTTGTTACAGCAGAAAGGTATCCTCATAGTCAATTCCCTCAACTTGAGAGTATTCCTTGGACACTTATCTATGCTTCTATCTGCTGCATTCTTAACGTTGAATATCCATCTCGAACCAACAATTGATCTATCTGTCAGTCTTGGGACCACTTTCCAAACACTGTTCTTTACAATGGATTCGTATTCTTCCACCATTGCATCAACTCATAAAAGTTTCTGTGCTGGTTCCTCAAAAGAGGATGGATCGGTATCTACAAGCTCAGTTATTAGAGCCATGTTACCATTTTACCATTCATGTGACTTCTCTTCCTGCACAAATTTGAAGGAGCTCCCACATTCTCCCTGGAATCCTACAAAAGTCTATCAACTTCCCTTTTTTTTTTTTTTTTTTCCTCTGGATGGTTCTTCTTCAGTGGATGTCTCCACTCTATGCTCCAAAATTTGTGGCTTCTCCACCACTTCCTGAGGCTCCTCATTTGGAGCTAAAAGCTCCTCCTCTAGTGGGATTTGAAGGTCCCTCTTAAGAGAGAACCACCTGACCTTCTCCTCATCAAAATTTACATCCCTTCACACAAATGTCATTTTGAGGGATGGAAATTAGACACAATAGTGGTGTGGAGTTTCTGTGTAACCCAAAAATACCCCCAACTATATTATGGACTCAATCTTCTTCCTTTCTTCTTTGGAGACATGCTAGTAAATAGAGGCTTTACAAATGCTAAAGTGAGACACATCTGACTTTCTCCTCGAGAATACCTCTTCCGTTGTAATCATACTAAGAATCCGATGAGGACTCTGGTTCTGTGAGTAGACTATTGTGTTGCATGTCTTAGCCCACAGATGCAGAGGTAGGCCTTGATCATGTAACATAGCTCTCATAGCTCCCACAATGATACAATTCTTTCTCTCAACCACCCCATTTCGATGTGGGTTGTGGGGTGTTTTTAGCTCTCTTTGATGTCATCTTTCATACATAAAGTTTTGAATTCATTCAAAACATACTCACCTCCATTATCACTACCAAGAGCCTTCACCTTCTTGCTAGTTTCTTTCTCAACTAGTGCCTTGAATTCTATGAACTTGGAGAATGTCTCGTCTTCCTTCTGCATGAAGAAGATCCAACACCTCCTTAAGAATTCATCAACAAAAATGACAAAATATTTGTGTTTGGCAGTGGAGGCTCTCGAGAAAGGTCCATATACATCAGAGTGGATCCTTTCCAATACTGCATGTGCTTTGATGTCTTGATCATGGAATGTGGATTTTGCATACTTCCCCATGGTACATTCTTTGCAAACATCTTGTTTCTCAAGTGCTCCTTTAGGGAGGCCAATGGTTATTTTCCACATAATATTCAAGGCACCATGCTACAAATGGCCAAGTCTTCTATGTCAAATTTCACCAACATCACAAATCTGCACTTTCTTTGCCTTAGTGGTTAATGTAGCATAATCTTCGACATCTAGCTTATATAGGTTCTTCACATGAACCCTGATTTGCTTCACTTGTCCTGTGGCTATGTGTCTTAGGAATGATTTCCCTTTGTTGAAGATCACATAATAAACATGGCCTTCCAAAACTGCAATAGAGATGAGATTCTTCTTTAGGCCTAGAACGAACATGCCATCCTTGAGTATGTGAGGGGAGCTTGAATCCCTCTGAAAGGTGACTGTATTGATCCCAGTCATGTTGTATCTTTTGTTCTCCCCCATATTGACATGCATATGGAGATATTTCTCCTCTAGGTCATTGAAAAAATCTCTACACCATGTCATGTGGAACGATACACGTGTGTCCAAGTACCACATGCTCCCCATCACTCTCTTGGCCATGCATGTGACAAGGGTGAAGTCAAGCTTGAATTGTGATCCCAAAGCATCACCTATTTATCCTCCTGAGGTATTCTTGCTTGACTTTTTTTGTGGACACTTCCTGGCATAGTGCCCAAATTCATGAAAATTGAAGCATTTAATTTTGGAGAAATATTTCTTCTTGCCTCCTTGGATGAATTGTGGTTTGGCTTGAAATTTTTTCTATTTTCCCTTCTTTCCCTTTCCAAACAATGAAATTTTTTCTTCATCCTTGCCCTTGGATGAAGTCGCATCTCTGGTATTCTTCCTTATTTCCTCATGTACCAAATCGGATCATAAGATTTCCCAATTCAGTAGTTTCTCCCTCCCATTCACCAAATCTTGGTAGCTATGCTAGCTCTTGGGAAGGCCTAGAATGGTGAGGATTACCAAGTCATCATTTGAAATAGTAACACCAATTCCTGCAAGCTCATCACGAGCTTTTGTGAACTTGCTTAGATACTGTTGGATAGTGTGATTCTTCTACATCTTAATATTTGTAAGTTTATCCTTCAGTTCCAGTTTCTTATGGTTGTTACTATTCTGGAACAGATCCGTCAGTGCCTTCCACATTGCATAAGGAGTTTATTTCCCATGGATTTTTGAGATAATGTGGTCTTTTACTCCCTCCAATATTATTCTCCTCCCATTGGATACATTTTTCTTCCACTGAGTAAGTTTCTAGGCCTCAAATGCATGTGGTTTTGCAACATCTATCTTGATGTATTCTAGCAATCCATTTTCACCCAATACTACCTCCATGTGATCCTTCCATGCAATGAAATTAGAGCTGCCTTCCAAGGAATACTCTAGTCTCAACCCGTTGAAGGTCATCTTCCCAACTCCATAGAGATCTTAGTACACCGAAGTGAAAAATTGATTCTACTAAGAAACAACTTCGAAATTCATGCTCTAATGTGAATGCAGCTCCAATACCATGTAGAAATTATGGTGTAGATTTGAAACTTATCATGTATTTTTAATCAAAATCACAAGACACAAACCTACTCTACTGCTTTGCAGAATTCAATTCACAAGTTAGAACAACAATGTGAGACATGCAATAAGTAATAACACACATGCACACAATATTTTTCTAGGGGAAAGCAATTTTTGAAAAACACATATGCCTACTTGCATTAATATGATGAATAGAGATGTATTATAATTGATTTGATCACCTAAGCACAACCTGCAAGTGAATAACCTATCTCTCTTCTCACTAGGAAGCTCTGACCTAGACTTAGTCAATTTATGCATCTGCTTTAGCCCCTATTTCCTTGCGCAATTCTTGAGGAAATTAGGCCCCTATTATTTGGGAATTTCCTCCAAAATGCTTGCGCAATCCCCAAGGTTGGTCATCTAACTACATGCAACACTTATACACTCCAGACTAGTCTACAACTGATGTGACACTACATTGGAATCTCTAGGACAGCTGGGGAACTCGATTTCTTTGCATGCACTAGCTATTTTGGGTTGATTGATCAATTAACTAGATGATCACTAAGTTAGAATAAAGTCTCACTGCACAACTGACCTTCCACTAGTTCCTCCAACAGTTGGAACTAGTTTAACTAAAAACAACTTGAGATAATTGACCTTGATTTCTACAAATTAGCAATCACACATGCTTAACTAAACTCCAAGCCCTTTAACTCAAATTTACTAAGTAAACTGGGTGGCATAATCCATGTCACACAAGTTAACTGCACCAAAACTGTCTGCTGATGTGGAAATTCAAATTTTCTGAATTTGACCAAGGAAAAATCAAATTGAGTCTTTCTTGCTGGATTTTTTCAACAAAAATATCAAAGACATCATATTTATTTCAAATATAATAAACCAAATTTTTCCTAGCTGCATCATCGATAAAAGTAACATAATAATGAGAGCCACCAATAGATGATACTTGAGATGGTCCCCATACGTCTATATGCAGAAGCTCTAATTTTTCAATCTTCGTTTCTTTCCCAACTCTAAGAAATCTATCTCTTTTGTTTTCCATCAACAAAATTTTCACAAAAAATCCAACTCAAATGCTTCAAACCTGGCAACAAATTTCTTAAATGAAGAATTTGCATCCCCTTCTCACTCATGTGCCCACGCTCATTATTTTTTAGTGTCACATATTCTCCTATGGAGGTTAAAGCATTATCAGAATCAGAAATACCATTGCGTAAATACAATATACCTACATTCTCTCATTTTTCTATTACGAAGGCTCCTTTAACGATATTCTAGGTTTTGTTGCAAATGTAGTTACACAATCTTCACTTCCCAACTTCCTTGTTGAAATTATATTTTTCTTTAGATTTGGATCATGTCTTACATCCTTTGACAACCATTGTTTTCCATTCTTTTGTTTTACAAGTACCTTACCCATTCAAATAAATTTATAGGTTTTATCATCACCCAAATGAACATGTCCAAAATATCCTTGAACGTAGTCATGAAAATGTTTCCTATGGGGTGTGGTATGTAGTGAAGCCCATTAATATACCACCCAAACATCAATAATATTTTATAATGAAAGAATCCAGTAATCTTGCAACACATCACCTATTACATTCACTTCCTAATTTCCGTTCTCCTTGTTTCCCCTTCCAATACTTACAATCCTTCTTCATGTATATTTTCTTCCCACATTTCCACCACACCATCCCCGATCTAGATTTGGATCTTCTTTTCATTGACTTACTGTGATATCTTGGGCTATTTCATCTCTTTATTTTTCTTCCCCTAGTTTCTATAGCCAAATCATTACCTGATGGCTCACATGATCTTTCTTGTCACATTTCCTCACTAAGGATAGCACCAATAACATAATAAAACTTTAAAGTACTAGAACCAAAGACAAAATTATTGATAGTGATCAGATATTGATCAAGGACCTTAACCGCAGTTAAGACTAATGTTGCAACATGTGGTTGCAGTTCACATGACTGCCAGTCCTACATTAAAAGGTTAATATTGGATTTTAACGTAAATTAGCATTAAAAGGTTAATATTGTCTTTAAGCGCTAAAACGTTTATTAAGTGCCTTTTTCTTAAAACATGAATTAAGCACGTGGGAAGTATTTGGATAAGAAGTAAACGGTTTCTCATGTGGGTGAAAGGTTGGAAGTAGTAATTTACCAAAAGCACGTGATTCCACTCAACAGGCAACACGTATCATGGCAAAACTGCTTTTCTCGTGTGCCTTCGATTTGATATCAGTTATGCAGAAATCTAGGTGAGATTGCGCGATGTCCATTGGATCAAGTGGAATCAAATCAATGGTGGAGATCGTCTGGGCTAGTTGGCCAACAGACAATGCGACAACCACTGGATGGACGAGATAGATCGACGGTTGAGAGTTAACCCGATCGCAAGCTCTATGGAGAATTATCCCTAACCACTGGGATTATACCACACATATGTGCACTAGGAAGTTAATGTAATGACGACCTCGATGGTCAGCATGGAGGAGTGGCTAAAGTTTAGCGGATATGCTAATTTTAGTTGGAGTCAGGTGCAGTCGCCAATATTGGTGGAGATATCGCATAAAAGCACTCAAAGAGCAGTTTTAAGGTAGAGAAGGCAGAGTCTAGAGAAACAGAGAAAGTCAGAGAGAGTGAAACAAGAGGCTCTCTAGGCTGATTAGAACTTTCTGAAGCCTATGGAATAATCTAGAGAAGCTGAGGAAGTCATGTTCATGGAGAATTTCATCCAAGATGATTTATTTGGAGCTAAGAAGCCACCAAAGGTTGGAGGCCATTGTAAGAGCTGCCAATACTCATTCTCAGTGATCCAATAGTCAATTCTAATTGTAAAGGACCTTCTAAATCCATTGCAGGGATTTGTAGAAGCATTTGTAGACTTCTAAAGGCTAAGATGCTACAGAGAATTTTCAGACAACAAATGTTCAAATGATTAGTCTATTGTAGGTGTCTAATATTTGCTGGAGACAGAAGAAGAATTTCGAGAGATAGTTGAAGAATTCTGAGGGAGTTAGTGCCATCAAGAAGCTCAAGACAACTCAGAGCATTAATTGAAGGAATCAAGTCCAAGGAAGCTTAGATATGTTTGTAGAGTGAGGAAAGGTAGGGATATAGATTGTATTCTAAGCCCATTGGTTCAGTTCAGTAACCTTTGGAGTTAAGTGTGGAGCTTGTAAAAGAAACTTTACCATAATCCCAAAGAGCCAAGTCAAGTTGACAAGAGCCCAAGGAGACGTAGCCCATGATATTAGGGTGGACTCCTAGATTAAATTTGTTGTTATGTGTGTGTTTCTTATTTTCTACATTATATTACTGTTATATGTATTTCATATTAGGAGAAAAACTTAAAGCATTAAAACAGTTAAAAACAAACAAAGGCATACACCTATTTCAAGTACTTAATTCCACAATTGTAAACATAAGCTAGATCATATATTTGTTAAGCTTTGGAGTGGGAGGTTCTTGTAAGTATAACAAGATGTTAAACCCTCATTTCATTTTAGGTGGTATCAGAGCTAGATGCTTGATTGAAAGAGCATAACTTCTTTATAGACAAAGCAATAGATTGTTTGTTTGACTTGATAGGTGTTTAAACAGTACAAAGGATTTGACTGTTTGATTGTTTGTAAACTGACTATTGCTTGAGTTTGCAAAGGTGAAGGGAAATCTACAGATAGCTAAGTCTAGGAGAGGACAAGAAGGAAGAAGGGTTGAAGGCATTCTCCCTACCCCAAGGACGTCAAGGAAATCCTTGAAACACAAGAATGTTTGTTTGCAAAATTCTGCTTGAATAAGCTCTTTGTGAATTTTTTTGAAGTTCTTTTGTTCATTTCTATAATGACAGATTCTACAAGTGAGTTCTCAAAATCTTCCTCTTTCAAAAGATTCTTCAATGAAGACATGAAGAAAGACTTGTTCATCACGATGTAAATGGTGAGAGCAATGTATGAGGATGAAAGGAAGAGCACCAAACTTCGAGAGCAATTGAATTCCATGATGGAAGAGAAGAGATTCCTTTCTAACAAATTGTAGGAAATGGAGAGCCAACTTCATATTGAAAATATGAACCTAGAAAGGATGCATGAGATAGAGACACAACTCATTGTTGCCAAAGAAGCCTTAGTCAAGTATCAGCTTGAATAATAGGTAAACAATCCTAGTTTGTCTTCAATTTCCTCTAAGAAAGTTTATGTTGGTTCTTTTGAAAAACATACAAGAGGCATAAGGTCCAAGTTGATGTCAAAAATGGGCTATGAAGGAAAAGGATTGGGAAAACATGCACAGGGCATTGTTGAGCCAATAATGGTTGAGGAAAGGCCTAAGTATTTGGGTCTTGACTATGGACAGTCTTATGGAGAAAGTTTCAAAGAAGCCATGAAGGCAAGTGAAACAATTCCTAGAAGGAGTTTCATTTCAGGTTCTCTACCTCAAGTTTGTAAATATTGTATTCTTTGGGAATACGATAGTTTGAAACATAATTTGCAAGAAGAAGGTGTTCATAAACATGCATTTGAACAAGAGAGTTGTGAAAGCTCTAAAATAATTGAAGAGATGATGGTGTTCCAAAGGGAGCCACTTCTTCATTCGATTCACCTCCTCATGAAGGTAACAAAGGTGAAAGAGAAAGGTATAAATCTGATTACAACCATATTTATTTTGATTATGTAAAGCATGATAAATTTCCACATAAGCATTGGAAAAAAATTGCATGTTCCTTTTGTGGTTTGTATAACCATAGTGTTTCTAGATGCTGGAAGAGAATGGCCACATGCAGGGAACTTTTGAAGAAAAGGAGGCAAGAAGCCAAAGGTCCATTGGAGAAGGCAAATCATGCTATCAAGAAGATGCACATGTGTTGCACTTACTCCGATAAGCAAGGACATATTGTTGCAAAGATTTGGACTCTGAATCCAATAATTCTTGCAGAAAATTTGAAGAAGGTGGAAAGAGAAAACGACAAGAATGGAAAGGAAGTTTCCATAATTGATGTTCTGCAAGATGATTCACATGTTGATGTTAATGTATAGACAAAGGAAGCACCTTTGATGTGGATTGGTAAGAAATGGTTAGAGTTCTTATCCAATTAAGGTTGCATGTCGTTTGATTTGTTGCATTTATTTGCTAATGTAATGCAAGTTGCAGGGTTTTACCAAAAAGGTGAATGGAAAACATTAAGTATGAGACTCACTTTATTGCAGTAAAATTATATTCATTTCATCGTTTTAAGTACATGTACATATGATTGAGTATCTTGTACTATTGATTGTGCTTAAGAGAAAGTCGAAGAATGGAATACACACACGAGAATAGTATGTATGAACACAACGATGTTGATGATTTCCTTGTATTTGAACATGTATGTCTAATTGACTTGATGGTTGATTGTTTTGTTTAAAACATACATGTAATGTCATATTGGCTTGGAAAAATTTGATTTTGTCTCCAAGATTGAAAAGGAGATAACGATGAAGTGTTTCACAAGAGGTGGAATTCTTTCTACTTGGAAAAAGAATCATAAAGTTCTTTTTGTACATGCTTGAATTGAAGAGTCAGTTGTTTGAAAAGGCATGTTTTTTTTGTTGGCTTGCTATTCAGTTGATCATTTGTATACAAGATGTAAAGACACGATGATGGTTCACATGATGTGCAATTTGTTTCTTTTGATGAAGCAAGAGTTTATGCCAACAAGTTGTTTTATTATGTTATGTTGTATTTGACAAGATGTCAGAAGAATGTTCATTTGAGCCACCAAGGATCAATGATCAAGGAAATGATGTTCAACTACCTTCGGTAAACTTCTTAATAGAAATTTTGAAGGAAAACCATTTTTAATAGGAGGACAAGAGCATTTAGGAAGGAAAGTGTTGACACCTTTGAGTTTTGGTTCAAAGGCACTAGCCATGCAAGGCAAGTGTATGGCTACTGAAAGAAGAGGGTGTTGTACTCTCATCTACTGTACAGATCAATATATCAGTCTTTTGGGGTCCAAAAGATTCTCAATGGGGAGGAGTGATCAGATATTGATCAAGGACCTTAACCATAGTTAAGAATAATGTTGCCAACAATGTACATGTGGTTGCAGTTCACATGACCACCAGTCCTATGTTAAAGGTTAATATTGGCTTTTAACATAAATTAGTGTTAAAAGGTTAATATTGGATTTTAACATAAATTAGTGTTAAAAGGTTAATATTGGCTTTAAGCGCTAAAACCTTTATTAAGCGCCTTTTTCTTAAAAGATAAACTAAGCACGTGGGCAATATTCGGCCAAGCAGTAAACGATTTCTCACGTGGGTGGAAGGTTGGAAGTAATAATTTACCAAAAGCATGCAATTCCACTCAGCAGGTGACATGTAGTAGGGAAAAACTACTTTTCTCACATGCCTTTGATTTGATATCAGTTGTGGAGAAATCTGCATGAGATTGCGTGATGTCCATTGGATCGAGCGGGGTCACATCAACAGTGGAGATCATCCGGGCTAGTTGGCTAGTGGATGACGTGACATCCGTTGGATGTACAGGATAGATCAACGGTTGAGAGTTAACCTGATCACAAGCTATATGGAGAATTATCACTAAACGTCGAGATTATACCACACATATGTGCGTTAGGAAGTTAATGTAATGACGACATCTGATAGTCAACCTGGTGGAGTGGCTAAATTTTAGCGGATATGCTATGTTTAGTTGGAGTCAGGTGAAATCACCAATATTGGTGTAGATATTGCATAAAAGCACTCAAAGAGCAGTTTTAAGGCAGAGAAGGTAGAGTCCATAGAAAACAAAGGTAGAGCCTGAGAGATAGAGGCAAAGCCTGAGAAACAGAGAAACTCAGAGAGCATGAAACAAGAGGCTTGCTAGGTTAGTTAGAGCCTTCTGAAGTCAATGGAATAATCCAGAGAAGCTGAGGAAGTCATCTTCATGGAGAATTTCATCTAGGAAGATTGATTTGGAGCTAAGAAGCCACTAGAGGTTGGAGGCCATTGTAAGAGCTACCAATACTCATTTTGAATGATCCAATAGTCAATTCTGACTGTAAAGGACCTTTTGAATCCATTGTACGGATTTGAAAAAGTATTTTGAGACTTATAAAGGCCAAGATGCTACAAAAACGTTTCACAAAGAAAATGATCAATGATCAGTCTGTTGTAGGTGTCTAATATGTGAGGGTGATAGAAGAAGAAGTTCCAGAGATAGTTGAAGAATTCTGAGGGAGTTAGTGCCATCAAGAAGCTCAAGACAACTTAGAGCACTGATTGAAGGAATCAAGTCCAGGGAAGCTTAGATTTGTTTGTAGAGTGAGGAAAACCAGGGATATAGATGGTATTCTAAGCCCATTGGTTTAGTTCAGTAACCTTTGGAGTTAAGTGTGGAACTTGTAAAAGAAGCTTTACCAGAATCCCAAAGAGCTAAGTCAAGTTGACAAGAGCTCAAGGAAACGTAGCCCATGATATTAGGGTGAAATCCTAGATTAAATTTGTTGTTATGTGTGTGTTGCTTATTTTTTGCATTATATTACTGTTATATGTGTTTTATATCAGTAGAAGCACTTAAAGAACTAAAAAAGTTAAAATCAAACAAATACATACACCTGTTTCAAGTACTTAATTCCGCAATTGTCAACATAAGCTAGATAATATATTTTTTAAGCTTTGGAGTGCGAGGTTCTTATAAGTATAACAAGATGTTAAACCCACATTTTAGATTAGATAGCCATGCCTATGGCATTCCAAATTTCTAGCAATGAGCATAAAAACAATAGATCCATAACTTCATCATCAAAATTTACACCTATAGAACTTAATTGGTCGGTAACCATGTTAAATTCACTTAAATGATCAACAAAAAATCAACCTTATAACATCTTCGTATTAAATAAGTTCTTCATAAGAAATACCTTGTGTGAGGTTGAGGTATTTTCATATAGTTTTTCCAATTCCTTCATTAGAATTTTTATTGTTGTTTCCTTTGAAATGTTGAAGGCCACCAATTGCTAGGAACAACCATATTGTTCCTAGTGCCTTTATCTCACATGATGGATGGAGAATGTCTTTATGATATAGATACATTTTCATATTTCATAGGTGATAGTTTTTTCCATTGAATTTACTGACCCTAAAACTACCATCTTCCACTATTACTCCCACTCAAACAAGGAACCCTTCTTTCTTGTGCGCTTATCATCCAAATAGACCTTTGACTCCGATACCAGTTGTTAGAAATTAATAAGAAAGAAATGAAACACAAAAAATAAAAAAAAAGAGAGGCATAGATATATGTGGGTCACCTAATCTAGGCTATGTCTACAGAGAAATAACCAGACCTTCCTTTCATATTATCCAACAAACTAAATGGATACAACCTACAACATATCCATTGTAACTTCCTCTTCGCTCTCACACAATCTCCTCTCTTTTTCTCATAGAATAATACACACCTACAATGAAATTCCTTCATTAAAATTGAGGGTTGCCTTCTTAGGGAAAAAGAAACCCTAAATTAACATAACTTCTACCACCAGATATTATTTCTAATAAATGATCTAGATTGACTACGAAATTACAATATTTTACAATACAATTTTCTCAGAAAAATTGCTTTCAAGGGTGCTACCCCTAAACCCCCACTATGGGGGTCTCAAAGGTTAGCCTCACTCCCTTGGACCCCCATACAATAGTAGTGGGGGGTGAAGCCCACCCACACCCTGTTGTTAGGGGTTGGGTTCCAAACATGGGTTAAAAAAGACTGCTGAATAGGGAGGATAATTAGGGTCCACACCCAACATGCAGGATTGATGTGTTTTGCAATTACCTGGTGTATAATGTAATTACCCATGTTGTTATTTATATTTATATGTTTGTGTGGAACCCATCAATCATAGAGTTGTACTAACATTGTAACATCATATTCAATTAATATAAATTATAAACATCATATGAAAGATAACATAATCATCATAAGTACAAAAATTTTCAATGGGAATGGCCCTCTGGCCTTCTGCTTTTAAAATATGTATAGGTACAATAATCCATTGAGATAATGGCTTGGTCCAACCAAAAATTGAAGAAAAGACTACAAAATATAGTAGTAACTCTAACCACAAAACCAATGAACCCACTAGGCCACCCTACCACCCTACTGTGGGTCATCCCTCTTCCTTCATTATTTGTCTAATTTAGTCAAGTCAACTAATTTGGCTCATCCTCATCCTCAAGACCTACTCTACAATAGGCATGTGGCCCTATCCTCGACTTCTCCTTTCCTCTCACACATATTCCTCACTCTAAATGATTTGTGTGAGCTCTTTTCAAATTTCTTCCTATTCATCTTCATTCTGTTTAGTTGTGGCTTCCTCCATTCCATTGCATGTCTATTTATATTTAACAAGATCTACTATGTGTGGTTCATCTCTACCTCATTATGTAAGTCAGTTCGATTTGGTTGATGCTCGTTCCACAAGTGCTCTCAAATTTTACCCCTCTTACCATAAAATTTCATTACATCTTGTTCTAGTACACTTGTCCCATACCCTTGATTCACCCATATGATATTGACTTACACCCTTGGCTCATTTTGCATTAAGTACCCTTGGCTCACATCATCTTGGTCTACATCCTTGGTTAATCTTGTCTTGGGTTCCCTCAACTCATTTTTTCTTGACCAATTGTTGGGACAGGGTCCCCTAAGGTCAATTTTGGTGCAAAAGCCCAAGTTTTGGGACAAAAAGCCCAAGTTTTTGTTATGTAAAGTGTAAAGTCTCCACAAGTTGTGGTCATAGAGCGCATAGATGGTAAAGTGTCATAAAGGGTTTTACCCTTATTTTATGTAAGTTGTGTTGGCTTTAGAAGATCTACCCATGGTCCGCAGACCATGGGATTGTATAAAAAGGAGAGACTTAGAGAGTCTAAGGCAGTTGATAAGTTTAGTTCATTGAAAAAGATGAATGTAATGGGTTGGTAGAAGCAAAGAGCAAAGAGTCTTAGAGTAGGAGAGAGGCTCTGCACCTGAGTGCGTGGAGGCCTATAGTAGAGTCCGCAACTAAGTGCGTGGACACTTGTAACTGAGTGCGTAGGGAAGTGTTGAGTCTGTAATAAGAACTAGAATATCAATAAAGAAGATTCTCTTGTTATGAATGAATGCACTATTATATT
Source organism: Pinus taeda (assembly GCA_000404065.3). NCBI lineage: Eukaryota > Viridiplantae > Streptophyta > Pinopsida > Pinales > Pinaceae > Pinus > Pinus taeda. Next base: position 54,697 of record APFE030897182.1, on the reverse strand, counting down.
ATGATTAATGATGGGTTTATGATTTAATACTATATTGATACGTGATTGTGCATGGTTTACATTATTATATGAATGCAAGTACTAATATCTGTTTACGTGAAGAAGATCTTAATGCATGTTAAAGATGTCAGATACTTAGGTCAATCTAGGTAAATACAGGAGTAGAAATAATCACTGAGGCATGTAATTAGTTGATTCACTTATTTAGAGTCCATGAAAGACAGTTGTAGACCTTCATGAAGGTCTGGAAGTTGACTAAAGGAAGTATATCGATAAGCCCTAAAAGGCTTATTGATCTGCATGAATAAAATGACATTACACTAATATCTGGGTGTGGAAACATGGTTCCAACATCCCCCCATACTGCTTCGGGTGAGACTTCAGTCCACGTTCCATGGATTGATGTCAAAAGGGCCAGTAGTGTAAGGATTTGTTTGGCAAAATTAACTTTGAACCTAGGTCAAGACCCACCAAGCCAACAAATGGTTCCGTTGTTGGGACTGGGATTTGCATAAACATATGTATGATGTCACATAACTAGAATCCAATTAAGAAGTAAATTGAAGATTGGTTGGATAGAAATATCCACGAATTCGCGACACAAGAAAACAGAAACCCACGACTGACGAGAGAACAGTGGTTGGATAGGTATCTGTACAGAGAGATACATGAAATTTTCTTCTATTACTTCCTGATCGAACTATATGAGTGGATCACGAAATTGGCAGACGACCAAGGAAGGTGGAGGCTCGATGGTTTGATAGTGTGGACCCTGGAGTTAGTATGGAGATTGGAAGCCTTTGAAGATAGGATCCCATGTGCTGTCGATCACTGGCTTGATCGTGTCGTAGAAGGATTTGTGATAGAGTTCGCAGTCGATACCTCGGTCAACTACAACGAAGTAGAGCGACGCTTCTTGAAGGGACCACAAGGTAATTATTTAAGATCTTTGAATACTTGGATTAAAATGCTCGTATGTGAAAAGAGAGTTATGAAATTACCTTGATGTTTGGAGCTACACAAAGTGGAAATATCTTCAGGGATAGAGGGAGAAAAAGCCCTGAATATACCCCGCTGATTGGGCCTCCCTTGAGTGATGATGAAGGAGCAACACAAGCTTCACTGTAGAGAGCTGTCCAGTTAATAAGGCAAGGGTTCCCACGAATACCCCATCTGCCCACATCACCTCCATCTTCACCTCCACAACATACAACTTCACCCACACTGCCACCACCTCTCCCACCGTTCAATATGATGAATGCAGTAAAGTTGCTTGTTTTCAAGGGCTTAGGAAATGATGACCTAGACCAGTTTTGGTTCATTGCAAAGGCCATATGGACAACCTAGAACATTACAGATGATCAGATGAAGAAGACAACATTAGTTACTTCTTTATAGGATTGCGTGGTAACATGGTAAATTAAGTACTGCACTGGTAACTTGACAGTTGCGTTAGCAGACATTCAGACTGTGATGAATAAGGAATTCAGTAGGCAAAAACTTGAAGTGCAATCAATCATTGGATTCAAGGAAATCATGATGAAGCCTGGTGAAACACCTTGGGAGCTTGATCAGAGATTGAAATGCAAGATTCGCGAAGCTAACATGAATCTTATGGATGGACAACACCGCAAATGGTTTGTAGCTTCGCTCTTGCCTCATTTAAGGGTTTCTTCACCCCAAAAAAATATTGGGACCCAGGTGGAAGCCCTGGAGATTGCAATGAGACTACATGAGACACCAATTCAAGATTATTCTTTGGGAGTTCAACCAATTCATGTGGAGTTGTAGAATATTTTCCTATAATTCCAAATTTTGAAGAAGGATAGAGTGGCTTGACTAGAGGTGTGTGAAGAAGTTTGGTGTCTGAAATGTAAGAGCTAGGGGCATGATAAATATCATTTCCCTGTCTTCGTGAATTATGTTGCAGGAGGAGGGTCGATGCCTCTAAGGACGGAAGCTCAAGCTGGGCCAAGTACAGGGCTCGCGTTGTGGTGTGCTATCTATCAGGTAGCTGGAAAACATGTGACAGACAATTGTCACTTGCTACAGAAATTTGTACAAACACTGCAACAACTCTTCTGCAACTTTTGCAAATCAGTGGGTCACGATGAGTGCAACTGCCATAGCTATGAGTTGATTATGGAAAGAATTCCCATGTCTTGAATGCAGATAGAAACTAAGCCTCTGGATCAAGGTGCTAGGGGAGTACACAAAGGATACCAGGGTCGTGGACGAGGCCGAGGTGGAGGAGGAACTGCAAGAGGTTGGGGGAAAGTTATTTGCTAAAGTTGTGGAGGACTGGGACACTACGCATGAGAGTGTACGAACCTGACGCGCCTATCATTTCGGTATTGTACTCAGTTTGACCATGCGAGAGAAGAATGCCCTGTACTCATAGCTAAGATGCGTGAAAAGGGGACGCAACCTCAACAACCTACCCAGAACCTGTAAATGATGAGAGTTGAATCCAGTGAAGAGGATCTTACTGTGAATATTGTGCTGCGAAGTGGAATGACGACTGACGAAGATAAAGGAAAGCAGCCTGAAGAAAGTGAATGGGTTCGCAAGGCTCCAGAAAAGCAGGTTGGGTTTGATCTGGAGCATGTGAAATAAAATTTTATGGAGGCGAGGAAAAGTTTTGCTAAGGCCTCTACCTCAGGAAGCTAGGATAATTTGTTTGAAGAAATCAACCCATCCATGCTTATTACCTTTTTAGAGACTTGTATGAAGCTGATTCACAATAGAAAGGCCATGAAAGGAATGTAGGAGTTGATCAATAAATGTGTCGTCAAAGAAAATGCTACTCAGGGACTGCGTGTGGTCTAGAAAATTCGTAAGCATAAGGCAAGAACAGGGCGTGAGATGAGTCTCACTGTGCAAATAGGAGAATATGAAATGGACCAAGTTATTCTGAATCTTGGGTCAGATGCGAATGTTTTACCTAAACAAACATGGGAGAGAATGGGGAGACCTGTGCTGTAGTGGTCTCCGATTCAGTTAAGGATGGTGAATCAACAAAATATTATCCCCATGGGAAGATTGCAGGGAGTGACAGCAGATATGAAAAGGGCGAGTGCGTTGGCTGATTTTGAAGTGATAGAGATTGTCGATGACAACAATCCTTACCCCACACTCCTTGGGATAGATTGGGTTATTGACATGAATGGAGTGATCAATTTGAAGAAGTAGACAATGTCATTTGAAAGGAAATCGCTCTGTGTGGTAGTACCTTTGGACCCTATAGAAGGATTGCATTATATTGAACCAGTCCACGATTATGAAAGTGACGATGATTTGGACCAGATCTACAAAATAACAGTGCGAGACCAATATTGGGCAAACCCGACAGTAGATGGATGCATTACATGGGACCGTGAAATCTCTTGTACATTAGATTCAGATGAGGAGTTGGAACACTGGCAGAATAGGTTGCATGGGGTATCCACACTGTGTTGTAACATGATGACTAAATTGTTGCGTTGTGTATCATCGGAGGTAAGGAGTTTCCCTTATTATGATGGTCTAACTGATTGTTGTACTACGAAGCAACCGCCCCACTTATAAAGAACAATAGCTAAGGTTAGAGTTATAAATGGGAACCATTTAAAATTTTTAGGCTTAGGATAGTAATACCTAACTCTACAAAAATACCTAGAAAAACCTTACAAAATGAAATAAGGATGAAATCCACATTGAAAATAAAAAATCGCACTTTTCCGCATGACTATTTTAAAACACCTTAAAAAAATTGCAACATGCGATTAGGTCTCCCGTTTCGATAACAACACCTTGTCATTTCGCAATTGTATTTCTCACTTTGCATAGTTCGCAAGAAACTTAACCATGCCATTGGAATGACAATTAGTGATTTGTGAAATGCGATATTGTGATATCCACAATCACATTTCTCTTGATGCATCTTGTAGTGCTACACTGTATCCCTTTAAAGACCACGATGCGTGATTAAGAGCCGTAAAACGTGTGGAATAATTACATTTTAAATACTAAAACAAACTAGTTGATAGGTTAATAAATATTTAGCGGCTCGAGGAAGGATAATCATTTTCTAGGTTATGGGTAGTTACAATCGAGTATCTCATTAAACCTTTTTCATGATCCAAAGTCATTTCAAAGAATCTTTCAGTCTTAATTACCTGATATCGTCTGCGCTGATATATCTTGTCTATTTCAGGCAAGCGACAAAAGACATGTCACCAACAAAATTGATGTAGAAACAGAGGAAACAAACCATTTTTGAACCTGAGTTCACACAGATGGCTCATATCTTTGCTGATACAGTTTATGATGTTGTTGGAGGTGCAACAACTTAGGATGTGATTTACAATAGGCTAGAGGATGAGTGTCTTAAAATCACTATTACGAGAGCAACACCTAACTCAACAATTCCTTCAGGACTTCAATGCAGAGATGCTTCCTGTTCTTTCCTTCATAGTATAGGAGCAAGAGCTAAAATCCTCCCATACATAAATATGATCAGGTGGATGATGAAAAACCTTATCATTGAAGATAGATAGTTTAATAATTCAAAGATGGAGTTCATGGGGTCATTCAGAGCAGAGGACATAAGGAAGATGTACCACATACCTGACCCAAAGGATATCTACAACAACACATTTATGGCTAACTTTGCAAAGAAGAACCCAAACCCCTTCAAGCTTATTTAGGGTTGGAGATTGTTGGACAAAAATTCAAATATGACAAATCAGGTATGTATGCTATAGCCTCTTTGGCAAACCCCTACAACTATGCAACAACCATGTTATGTAGATTGTATGGGCTACCCAATAATACTAAGTTTTAAATAGAATGGATTCCTCTGATTGATGCCTGTGTTAATTCCCATATCATGAACTGGCCTTCCATCCTATTTGACAACCTAGCCACCACCATTACCGAGTATCAACAGAAGAAAGCCTCCTCTTCAGATAACCTCCCTCCCTTCTATTTTAGTGCCTATATTATGGATGCTATCTCCTTTTGCACGATATTTCCAACCATGGGTTGGAAATGGACCTTACAAGATCCTTACCCAATCAATCTTAGAAATAAACAAAGATTGGAATCACATTACATACCACACTTCTATAAGATATTTCATGTTGTTTTGTTGCCACTACTTTAAATAATTTTCAATAAGAAAGCCCCTAGGTTTTCCCAAGAAGCCGCAACAGACCTGCTTACTGTCAGCAAGTATTTCATTGAAGAATGGTTCACCTACATTAGGGTTTTTGGTAGCATAGTCAATCCACACGTCCTTCCTTTATATGTTTATGATAAGTTATTAGCAAGAGAGATTTCCTATGATACTGTGGGAAGGGATTTGACTAAAGTTCTCAAGGACGATAAGAAGTCATTATGGCCCACTTTGCCTGCCAAATGCAATTCTTTTGCTTTAGTGAATTTGTTTCATGCTACTAAGGAATCAACACATAGGGAAGCCCTCAGGCTTCATACATTGCCTAAGAGGCAATTTGATCAAACAAAGTGGCATATAATGGCACTACTAGAGTAAAACTCAAGCCATACAATCATGAAGATAATTATTTTGAGAATTTGTTATAGTTGGCAGTATCCTTCAAACAAGTGTTGGAATGAGAAAAGGCGAATTTAAAACCTAAATATTTTCAAATATTTCAAGAATTCAGAGACGAGAGGCTCTAGGTAATCCCAATGTATCTATTAAAGCCCGAGGATAAGTCTACACCAAGTGTCACTGTTGATAGTGGAGGTCCTAGCTCCCAAGTAGACTCTCAGGTAAACACTGAGAAGACACTAGACACAGGGAAACCCCATGACGTAGACAACACAACTGATTCCAGCAGGGAGGTCAGTAGAGAAACAACTGATGAGCACGCTGACTACAAAGATCAGTTCAGAGGCCAAAGGTAGTATTTTGGAGTAGGAGTGGGATTCGTTTAATCAGAAATTGCAAGGCACTTCCAAAGCCTCAAATACCTAAGAAATAGAGGAATGTAAAACTCCTCTGCATGTTCATAAGGATACAAATCCCAAGTCTATTGGAGAACAATTCACACCTATGGAGGAATAGGTAACAACATCCTAGCATACTGAAATTATCCCTGCTCTGCCCACATCAGAAATTATTCTGAAAGTAACTGAAATACCTCCACTTGATGTGTTCTATAGCCCCCTCCACAAGGTTGTATTTAGAAGGTAGAGAAAAAGGAGAAGGGTAGATACACCTGAATTCCCACTTGGAAACGATTTGATGGACATTGTTTGGAAGGAAATTCCTTTCAATCTAGCCGAGAACTTGACTAGGCTATCACAGTTCACGGGAGCATACACATTGGCCACTATGGACAAGGATACTGAGATATCTACTTTACTAAGGGAGAAAGAGGAGAGAACTGCGCAGTTCGAATGAGAGCTCGAGGTAGAGAAAGTAAGCGCAAACAGGTAGGTGTCTGAGTAGCTCGCATAATTACAACAAGACATTGAGGTCCTGAAAATAAGCCATGAAGCCGATATATCAGCCAAAAACATGCAACTCCAAGAAATGAAGCAATCCATGGAAAGATACAATGATGTTCCCACTATTGAGGAGTTCATTAAAAAGGTCCTAGAATTAAATCGCTTCTGGTGAAACATGATGAGTATTTCTACCATAAGATTTCACACATTACTCCCTATCTGACTACTAATGACCAGTTGACAGATAAGGCAATCGACTAGAGAACAAAGCTTAATGATTTAAACACCATAATATCTGAGTTCATCGAATGGCAGGAAATAGAAGATGGAAGGAAAGCCAATCTACTCGAGATTGAGGAAAATCATAAAGACATTCTCTTCATAGATTGGGATGCGAGAATAAAACAGGCCATGCTAGAAGTCGCAAGGGTAGCCGGAGTATCAAAGAATATCATTAAGGCAGTGAATCACATCATGTTCGCAACCAATCTCATTAAAGAAGGCAATGCAAAAGAAATTCATGATTTAACTGCTTTGTATAAAGGCTGGCAAAAGGCAGGGAATCAAAGAGAGGCAATTAAAAATCTACCATGACCAACTAGAGTCATATTGGTAGTATCTTGTTAAGTCACATAGCCAAGTTATGACTCTCAACTATTCCATTCATACGACTCAAAGGATGCTGCGATTGCTCACCGATGCGATCTTCACAGGACAACTCAGGACACATTTCAGGGCACCTCCTCAAATTCAATTGATGACCGATATTTGCAATTTAAAGGACAAGCTGGCAGAGAGAAAGTTGTCCTCTTAGTTCTGTTTATTTAGCCTCTATTTATTTTTGGAGTTAGTTACCTAGTTAGGAGGAAGGTTGTTTGAAACCTCTTCAAATTTTGTATAATCTATATATGCACATTTAGTTAGAATGATATTTATACCCTTCTCATGCATTTAGAGAAGGGCCAATAATTTTATCAAAAACATTTGCGAAGAATGCACTATTGTAAGTTTTTGAATGCTTTATTGAAATTATGGAACATGATCATTTCTTTTAGATATCAAACTACTTTCCTTTGTTGATGCACTTTTGTATTCTGGGGAGATAATTTGACTTGAAGAAAGGATTTGGCCTATGTCATTTGTCAAATGAGCAGGACTTCACACATATGGTACTATTATCATGCATGCTCGATTTTGTTTGCATTTAATTAGTGGCAAAACTTTACTTTCATGAATTATATGTCATATTTGTTGTCTCTGTTAAAGTGTTAATTGCACTTCTGTATGATGCCTAGCTAAAATTGTGATCTTCAGATATAACTCATCATATATGTGATATATTTACAAATTCCTTTGACTAACTATTTATTCAAAGGAATTACCTTTTACGTTATCAACTCTGTTTAGTTGTGTTCAATCCTTATTATCACATGTTAAACATATATCCTTATAGATCACATACCACACAGGAATACCCCGGTTTATATTAGAATAAGTTAGTTAGAGAAATTGCATCATAGAATAGGTCACTTGGAATATCATTATTCTATTTCAAACACTCATGAACCACCCACTCTCATCTTAAAACCCACAGTGGGAAATTGGTCCCATTATCCCCAGTCGAAGCCACCACTTTAAATGGAAAAGGAGTTGTCTTAAGGTCTGGACTGGGTGGTTATCTCCCATGTTTCGGCAGCAGAATTTTGAGGCTGCAACATTTTGGCACTAGAAGGAGGGAATTCAGCTGTGAATGGAATATAAACTTAAAGATTATTCAAAAAGCATTCATAAGAGTCAAAACCCCTCCACCATGTCTACACCTTCTGAAACTCGTTAAGAATCTCTTGATTGGAAGTCTGAAGTTGTAGAAACGTCTCCCTCATCTCCTAAAGTATTAAGGCAACCACCCTCTCCAGATTACACTCTTGAGTCTCTTGAAGTTCATTCTTTGATACAGAACTTGGAATAGATATCCATTTTTTCTGAGAAACCAGAGAGACCTGAAGTGTATGAAGAAAGTGTTACCCCCTTATTACAACAAACTGGTATATTGATTAGACTGCAATGTGAAAGAGTTGGGGTTACCCCTTTCGAGTTCCCCATTCCTCCATGATGTAGGAAAGTCACTTTATCAACATCTGAATCAGATACTAGATCACATCACCTTTCCATCCATTTACTTTCCCATCCACTTCTACTCAATCCACGACTTCTCAAATATCCACTTCTCCAATTAGTACTACAATTAACAGTACTAATCCAGTAGTAAGTTCTTCTCCATATATACCTACTTCTAGACTGGCCTTCCCATCTTCTCAGTTTCCAACTCAAGTTATGGCCAATCAACCTTGGACAAATCCTTCTGTTGTCCTAGTTGGAAATCCAAATGCACTCCTAGCAAACCTAGAAAAATAGTTGCCTAAGTATAATCATGAAGATTCTCTCTTGGCTGAAGAATATCTAAATAATTTTATGTTTGCCATGAATCTCAATGGGGTTGCACATGAAGATGTTGTAGTAAGGCTATTTACTTATACTTTCCAAGGATCTGTGGGGTCTTGGTATTTTTGCCTCCCAGCGGGTTTAATTAGTGACTGGGATAATTTTCAAGAAGTATTTCTTGCAAAATTTGGTGATGATAGGACCATAGCATCCTTGATCAATGATATTTCCAATTTGAAAGCTAATCCAGATGAAAAGATCTAAGATTTCAACTCCAGATTTAACAGATTGCTAAACAAAATCCCAACTACCTCTAAACCTGTTGTAGATGTACAAATATAATGGTATATATCATATCTTCCTTCTAATATTGAAATTTTTGTAAATAGAACCAATAAGGCTACCCTTGTAGAAAACATGAAAGAAGCCCTGTCTGTATAAATAAGAATCATATCTTTGGAAAAGAGATCACAAACATACGAAAGGAAGTCTAAGAAAGTAACATTTAAGGATGACTCTAAGAAGAAAGCTTCAAATGACACTTTTGATCTTAAAGGCCTTCAGAAAGAGTTAAAAACAATGTCTAATGAAATGGTCAAAATTAAAAAATAGGTGACAGAATCCTCTCCTCCCAAGAAACCTTTTCGATCATTCAAAAGGAACCCTTCTTCTGCATCACAACCCCCAAACACCATTTCAAATGTTGAGTCTAACCAAGGAGTAGAAGAAGATTCACCAAACGAAGAGAAATCTAAAGCGGAAGAAGAAATTGAACTAAATGGGATGTGGGATTTCATCCTCCCAACTGAATAAGAGGCACAAGCAATGTTAGTGACTACAAGAAGTAAAAACTCTCCTGACATTTCTATCACAAATTAGAAGAAAAAAGTTGCTACTCCTACAAAGGAGAAAATAGTAGCTAAGAAATCTAAGACTAGCCAAACTGATTCTATCCCTCTAGATTCTCCAAATGCCTCAAAAACATTGGTAATCTCAGATACAGTTGAATACAATATAGTGGAAGACATGAAAAAGAGTAGAGCTAACATCTTGTTGCATGAGCTCACGAAACTCAAACAATAACAAAATATTTTATTAAGAGAGTTGAAAGCAGTTCCAGTATCATCTCTGCCATAAGCTGAAGTTACTCAAGCCACCTACAATATGGGAAAACCTCCCTCATCCTCAAATAAAGTAGATCCTTCAGATCTAGTTCTGATTAGTGATAGGTCTATTTCTAATGTCCCTTCATTTATGCTCAGTTATGAAATTTTCAATAGGAATGTTCACAGCTGCGTTATTGATTCAGGAGCCTCCTCAAATATAATGCCAAGAGCTGTGTGTACCAAATTGAACATTACACCTCAAAAATCTATAGTGCACATAGTTCAGTTAGATAGGACAAAAGTAGAGGTGCTTGGGGAAATAGAATCAGTTTCAATTAGGCTTTCCTCTAATCCAAAAGTTTCACAAATAATTGATATTTTGGTGGCTGATATCCTTGAATTTTATGGTTTGATTCTCAGTAGGGATTGGTTTGAAAAGTTGCACAATTATTTCACAATTGATTGGTCTCACATGTGGTTTCCATACAATGATAAACAAAACGAAATCAAGGTAGACCGAGAGAAATTCATGACATATACAGTGACCGACCTCGAGGGAAGCAACAAACTTGTTGCCTTCACTAATAATATCATTAGAAATTACTTAGCCGAATCCTCTTTAGGATCCTTTAATGCTCAGAGGTCTCCCTTTTGAGATAATGTTGTAGTTTCACAAATCGAATTTTTTTCACAAATAGATGCTTCCAAATGTCTAAACTTAGTAGATAAAGTTTCTAATAACTCTCTGTTCTAGAATCTCTATTTTGACGGTTCTAAATCAGAAGACAGCGCAGGTTCAGGATGCATTTGGATCAATCCACAAGGAGAGAAAACCATGCTGGCCTACAGACTTGAATTTGAGTGCACTAATAATATTGCTGAATATGAAGCACTGATCCAAGGACTATATAAAGCCATCAATATTAATGTCAAATACCTGCAAGTCTATGGTGATTCTGAAATAATTGTGAAACTGGTGAGAAATAATCCATTGTGTCTCTGGGCACCTTAAACACTATCAATATTTAGCTCAGAAATTGAATTCTCATTTTTCTACTTTCAACATATCTTCAATCCCTAGGCTGCAAAATGAAAGTGCTGACTTGTTAATGTGGCATCCAAGCTGATACCCTCAAAAGACTTTAGTCCAGACATGTTTTCAATAGAGTTAATATTTAGGCCATATATTCTTGACAATGTAATAAATTGGAGAGTATTCAAAAACGATGCAGATATACTTAATTTCCTTACATCGGAGGGATTGTATGAAGAAAAAATCATATATGAACATGAGCATGATCTAGAAATCAAGCATAATCATGATCAAAACACAATCCCAAATTTTGTGGTTAATATGGAAGATCTCTATGATCTAAAGGATAGGTTCAAGAGAATTACTAACTCCAAAACTCAAAGTTCTACAATGAGATTTGAAGTAGTAAACCTAGGGTCAAATGAAAAACCTCAAAATGTCAACCTAGGTCTTAGCTTATCATCTGAAGAAAGAATACCATTCATTATGTTATTGAAAACATAAAAAAGCATCTTTGCTTGGGATTATGCAGATCTCAAGACCTATGGTACCTTTATAATTCAACATACCATACCCATGACTTCAAATGAAAAGCCGGTTCAACAGAAGCTTTGCAAAATTCACCCAAACCTTGAGAGTCAAATCAAATATGAATTGAACAAGCTTCTGAAGGCCAAAATAATCTTCTTTGTTAGACATTCTAAGTAGGTATCGAATATGGTACCCGTAAGGAAAAATAATGGTGATATTAGGATTTGTATTGATTTTAGAAACATGAATAGACTTTGTCAAAAGGATAATTTTCCCTTGCCCACTATGGAAGAGATATTGCAATCAATTGCAGGGTCTGAATTAATGTATTTTCTAGATGGATTCTTAGGATATAATCAAATTCTTGTGCATCCAAATGACAGATTAAAAGTAACATTCAGGACCAAGTGGGGAACATATGCCTATCAGAAGATGCCTTTTGGACTCATTAATTCTGGTGCCACATTTCTATGTGCTATGGAAATTGCCTTTAGAGGTCTAATCAATAAATCAGTTTTTATTTACTTGGATGATATCACAATCTATTGTAAGCATAGGAACAATCATTTGAGTGACCTGAAGCACATTTTCGAAAGTTGCAAGAAGTATGGCATTTCCTTAAATCCCAAAAAATATTTTTTTTTCTTTACCAGAAGGCAAACTCCTTGGGTTTATAGTATCCAAGAAAGGACTTTACATTGATCTTGATAGAGTCTAAGAGATTGAAAACATTCCCCTCCCACACAACAAAAAAACCATGGAATCATTCTTGGGCCAAATAAATTTTGTAAAAAGATTTGTCCTAGATTTTTCACAAATTGTCTTACCCCTTCAAGTAATGATAAGAAAAAAGCAGTGTTCAGATGGAACAAGGATGAAAGAGAGTCATTTGAGTTGATTAAGAAAAGCCATTATTAATGCTCCCTCATTGACAACCCCTTAATTTCTCAAACCTTTTGTATTATATACTTTTTCGTCTGATACATCATATGCAACAATTTTGACACAGTTGAATGATGAAAATATGGAGGCACCCATCTCCTTTTTCATTTCTAACTTGCTAGGAATCGGATTAAATTATTCAGCTGTTGAGAAACAAGCATTTTCTATTTTTAAAACTTTGAAACAGTTCAGACCTTTTCTTCTTAAAACCCATACAAAGATAGTTGTACCCTACCCTGCAGTAAGACAACTATTGATTCAAAGAGAAGTAGGGGAGAAAAGAGCTAATTGGGTAACTGCACTCCAAGAATATGATGTAGAAATCCAACTAGCTAAAATTGTTAAGGGCCAAGGTTTTTGTAGGATGTTAACAGATGATTCCTAGTTACCAGAAGAAGATCAAGGTAATGAAGTGCAATTATCAGAGGTAAGCCTCAATGATAAACAATCACAATATGATGATTTGAAATTTTATCTAAAAAATGGATATGCTCCTATCCATCTTAATTATAAAACAAAGCAAGATTTAAGATTGAAATCAAATCAGTATGAGCTAGTCAATGATGTGTTGTTTAGGAATAATTATGATTCAGTGCTAAGATTCCTAGAGAAATCCGAAGCTGAAAAGTTCATGCAGGAACTACATGATGGACTGGTTGGAGGACATTTTGGAGGAAATACCACTGCTCACAAAATCTTACATGTAGGATATCATTGTCCAACGGTATTTAAAGATGCATATGAATTTGCAAGGAAGTGAAAAACTTGTCAAACCACAACCAGAAGAGAAAGAAAACCAACATTCGCTTTACAACCAGTTAACATCTAACAACCATTTGAACAATGGGGATTGGACATAATTGGTGAGATTGTTCCTAACTCTTCCAAACATCATATGTATATCCTTACAATTACTGATTACTTTACTAAGTGGGTAGAATTTGTCCCACTAAAGATAGATAATATAGAAAACATCACAGAGTTCATTGATTAGTACATAATTACTAGGTTTTGCTTACCCTTAGCTTTAATGTTTGACAATGCATCTTAATTTTCTAGAAACACAATGGTAGAATTTACTCTCAAGCAAGGTTTCAAATTGAAATATTTAGCTAGTTGTTACCCTCAAGGTAATGGATTAGCAGAATCCACAAACAAGAACCTTATCCGAATTATCAAAAGGACTATTGATCAAAATCACACGAATTGGCACAAAGCATTAACATTTTCTCAATGGGTGATTACTCAGAAAGCCTCTATTTGTTGTTCTCCTTTTGCTTTAGTTTATGGAAAAGAAGTTGTTTTTCCCACAAACATAGCAATCCCATCTCTTGCCTTAGTACAATTCATCGATGAAAACCCTTCATCTTCTCTCCAGGCTAGAAAATTTCAAATTCTCAAGCTTGAAGAAGAAAGAGAAAAGGCTAAAGCAACCCACTTCCATCATCAACAATTAGTCAAAGCTTCTTTTAACACAACTTCAGCTAGTAAAAGAACTCTTGAAATAGGTAACTAGGTTCTGAAATGGGACAAAGCATACGAGGAAAAAGGTAGACATACCAAATTCCAAAGACTATGGCGTGGCCCTTTTCAAATCATTGAAAAAATTGGATAATAAATGTTTCTTTTACAAGACTTGTCAAGTAAGAAGGATTGTTTGCTCATTAATGGGAAAATTTTGAAAAAATACTTTTCCTAGGAGATAACCTCTTCCAATTTTGTAACATATTGCTTTTTAGGAAAATAATGGTTATCTAATATATATTTTTGGCTTTTCAAAATAAAATCTTTGATAACGTTTCTATTTTTCACTTTTATAAGAAAGTAAGAGTTAAAAGGAATAATTAGGACATTTGAGTACTAAAGTAAACTTGATTTCTTTGGAAAAACTTGATCTTACTTAAAACATTTATTTTATGAACAAACTCTTATATTTATAGAATAGGAAGGTTTTGTTATCAATCAAGAAAAGGATATTTAACCTAGTATGGAATTTCTGCATATTAGTATCTTAAAAACTCTATAATTATCACCCAAAACTCTCAAAAGAGCGAATGATCCACCCCATCTGTTAACATTTTCCTTTTTCAGAGTGTAATTCTGAAATATATAAACTTAAAAGATCAAAATTCTCATTCTGATCTTGTTTACCATGTTCATAGGGAAGTGATTAAACTGATAATACCAATACTACATATCAAATAGGGTAATAGCTAATGATCTCCTCGATCAGAAGATAAGGGGTCTCATCAAGTGCCAGCTTGTTCAATTTAGTTACAACCAATGAATGGCATTATCATTAGTAGGTTATCACGCCTAGACAATGTCTTTTAAGAAACTGTTTGGTCAATTTAGTGTGATCTAAATTTCTATTTATATTGTCAACCCGGGGTTCGTAAATTGACGAAGTGAGGTGTACTATATGTACTTAGATAACCATTTTCTTAGTTTTTTGTCGTTTTAAGCTTTTTAGTTTGTTTTTGGATTTTATTCTTTTCTTAATGTGTGGTGATGAAAGTGAAGTGTGAAGTGTGTGGAATGTAAATGGTGATGATTTCTAAACTTGAAAAATGCTCAAAAGAAAGATTTACAATAACTGAAATGAAACCAATCCTTAAGAGAAAACAAAATGCATCAAAAAGCGAACTATTGGCAATGGCCCAGTATCCTTGCTGCTGAAAATGAAAAGAAAGCAAAAAGTTGAAAAACAACTCAAACTTAAAGTAAAGCAGCTAATTCACACTACTTGAGCTTTTTAGATCCTTTGCCCCTTGGCTCAATCTACCTTGGGGAAGTAATCATGAAGCATAACAAGCAATATGATATTTAACTGTTCAAGAAAAATAAATTTGCATTAAGGGAAACTAATTTCACACCACTTGAAATTCTTACAAATCCTTTTACCCCTCAATGTCAAATTCTACCTTGGCGGAAGTAATCATGAAATAACAGCTAATATGATAACTAAATGTTTAAAAAGAAATTAATCACAACTTTACTTAGACTCTTTTAGTTCTTTACCATTCAGCTCAATCTACTTTATGGAAAGCGACTATGAGTAAGTAATATGACAACTAAATCATACTACAGCTAGTGTTCTTCTGATCTCCTGCTGATATAGTCATTTGACCACAGAAAGAAATCATAAATTGTTAAGCAGTATGATATATAACTAGCAGAAAATGAAATAAACAAATAACAACTTAAAAAGGACAATGCTGAATGTAAATTGCAGAAAATAAAGGTTAGTAGGTAGGACAAGATGATCACATATGCCAAAAGTTATTAAAGAAAATGAAAGATTGCCCGGGCTGCCTAAAAGAACCTACAAAAAGCACTGATCAGTTTACAAAGATAAAAATATGAACAACAGAAACATAAAGCAACATATTATGTACAAGCTAACAATGAAACAAAAGCATAATGAGACTAAACAAATACTTTACAGGGCTTCAGTATGCAGGGGCCCTCTGCCACTTCAACCAATCAAATGATCACAAGACTATCTTCAGAAAGGTCTACTCATGTATTCAAATCAACAACATATAAAACAGTGGGGTGATATAACCAGCAGCGTGCGGAAATTACATAACAGTTCAGAAATTCTATCCATTCAAAAGTCTCTTTACAATGTTTGAAAACACATTATTTATAATGTAAAAGTCCTACCGTTAACTAATCAACTACTTAGGCTATTAACTGCGTGCCATAGACATGTAGATCTCATGAGCCGAGATCTAGTGTAACTGTCGTTATGCTTCTTAAATCCTGGAGTGGTTGGCTGTTAGATTCGTTCTTTAAGAACGATCCTTAGGTGCGCTGGAGCCTTCGTGAGCTGGGAACTAGGCCACGTATCATTCACGTGCCTTTAACAGTAACGTGCCACCGCTGGACTCTTTGGTTGGCCACGTCTTTGACTTTGGTTGACCGCGGCTTCAAAATGATGATTTGGCCGGTTCGAAGGGACACGATCCATGCACATGCCATCTGGAGCTTGCCCATATAGCTCGTTCCTTCAGAAGACACCTGGAGCACAGCCTTTAACAAAATGGCTGCAGAATCCTGTGCGGGCTGCGGAAACCTGTGTTGGCTGCGGAAATTGACAAGTTTCCGCAACTGCATGAACAAAAGACTAAACCAAACAACAGACATCAGTATAGTTATAAAACCATATAAACAGTCCTTTTTAAACTATAATGCAATGATTCAACCACTGGATGAGTGAAGTGAGTGG